>JAVQJF010033213.1:0-19967 GCA_036023855.1 Gadopsis marmoratus
ATATATATATATATATATATGAGAGAGAGAGAGAGAGAGAGAGAGAGAGAGAGAGAGAGAGAGAGAGAGAGAGAGAGAGAGAGAGAGAGAGAGAGAGAGAGAGATGCTCTTTGCCTACAGGCATCTGATGTGCCAGAGCAAAATCCAAAATGAGCCACAGCAAGGGCAGGCAACCCTCCACCCAGCAGCAAAATCATCAAACTTTTAATGACTTGGGCAATTACCCCCAGTGAGCCTGCTTAATGGCATCCAGAGGACGTCACTAGACACTGCTCACTAGGCTACACCAGCCTCTTGCCTACACTAAGTTACAAGACTAATGTGTACCCTCCCTTCTCCACCATCATTCCCGCCATAGATCCACGCGCACCATGGCAGCTGCTCTGAGAAGTAGGTGAAAGACCCTGAAAATGCTTGTTGAGTGCCACTAGCTCTGCTGTTGTTATTTTGTGCAGTTTGTGAGCTCCAGACCTGTCAAGTCAAACAGATAGTCCTCTCTGTCTGAAGGCCACATTTCACTGGTCCGTGTTATTCCACTGTAAGGCACCGTATGTGTGGGTATGATAGAAAGAGAGAGAGAGATGATGGAAATGTGAATGTTAGATAATAGTGTAATGAATGTGTGAGTATCTGTCTGTGACTCAAAAGGTAATAATTGCTGTGAATACAGTAAATGAGGAAAATCAGCCAGGGCGGTGCTGTTTGTTATCTAGCATTCATTTGCAATCAGCATGTCAGTGTGGCTGATGACTGCGCCGCTGTGTTGTAGGACCATCACTTATGCAGGGCATGGCTCAGGAGCTGGCTCTTTACCATTCTACACTATGCATGGCGGGACCACTGCTGCCTTCGTGTCTAATTCTGAACGCCACGGCAGGGCCACACAGCAGAGGCACACACTTTTGTGTTAAAGCTGCACAAAAAAGGTCTAACTTACGCATGATGCATGCAACAACTGTACAATATTTTAATTATCTTACTTGTCATGTTTGCACACTACACTTCATTACTCTGAATTATGAAGATGTGTTGTCATTATAGACTGTAGGTAATGACTTGAACAAAAAAAAATGATTTTCAGTGAAATAGTTCACTGCCTGTTTCAACTCTGCACTCACAATTCCTGATAGATTGTGCAATTACAGACCTTCTCAGCCTTTGCCACACTCTGTGTTATAAACCCTGAAAGGTTAACAGCCCTCCTAAAGCTCTTGCAATGATAATGCAAGGGAGCCCCTGTTGTCCCCACACAACATCCCATATAGCAATACTATCTAATTAGCCCACTTAAGGACTTCTTTCATTTTAATGCTATGAGTACGGATAGCTAGCAGCAGAGCTGCGTAGATAAAGATTTAAATTGTCTCCCGACAATGGGGACCATATGCTAATGGCTATTCCCCCTTGGTTAGGAGCATGCCCCTGGGAGATGGCACTGTGCGCTTCATGGCCCACAGAAAGAACAAAAAAAAGGGAAAGATACAAGCGCATACATCACTTTATACCAAAGCTTTATTTTAGCACGGCGGCCTATTGTCACAGCAGATTCTCTGCTGAGCCAGCTAAAACCAACTAAATGCAAGCTGAAAAGCCTGCGTTCTGCTGATAAACTTTCTCACAAATTATACAGTGAGACATTTAAAATCTGATGCAAACACTCGATGTTGGGAGGCACATTAATAATAAGCAGCGTCTCTCTCTGCAGCTCCACTGTGAAACAATACAGCAAAATGTCTTCCCTCGCTCCCTTCAAGTTCAAGTTCAAAGTATTTATTGTCATATGCACAGTAGGACACATGTTTCCCTGTACAACTAAATTCTGTCTTTTCTATCCACAATGAACGCCAAACAATATAAATCTAAATATAATTGATTAAAAAAAAAAAAACAGAATTAAACTTTATTAGCCAGGATGTAAAAAAAAGATTTTTTAAAATACAATTGAAATATAAACAGTACATACATACATGCAGTATAAATAATGGATCGTCTGAAGGGTTAACTGTCTCACCTAGCGAACAGCTGACAACTTGTTTTCATGTAATTTCCTCTCTCTTTTTTTCTGTGATGTCACAGGTCATTGCATACAGTGTTGAATATAGCAATGAGCCAGGGGTGATTCCTCTCCTGAACTCCTGTTTGGATCCCACCCAGAGCCAGGTGTTATACTGATAATTGGCCCACAGTGTGGATTTTTGTTTTCCACTTGGCTGAACTGCTAACCTCACAGTAACAGACAGAGACACAGTGAGCGTACCGATTGGCTAGTTCCGTATCATATTAATACCCTCAGGAGAGGAAGCACTACTGTGCCGCCATTACATTTCTGTGTGCACAGCAAAAAGTTGTTCCACCTGTGAAGGAATGCAAATTATATTTTGAGGGGGTGTTAACAAGATGCGGCCTATTTGGCTATGGAAGACCTACGTATCTGCATTAATTGGTATAATTCGTCAAAAACGGCGCTCACGCTTCCTCAACTTAGCTCTTAAATCAAAGGGAGCGTAGTTAAAAAAGAAATGGACCCAACCTTCCTGCTATAGATATCCAAGCCTGTTATTCTTGTTTCAAACAGACCAAGGCTGTTTTGTACAATGTTTTGCTGTTTAGGAGTTTATATTTAACGCGAGCAGACAGAGTGAATTCCAGCTCTCTCCCTCTCTGCGGCTAGCTGGGAGCAGTGCAGCCGAGGCAGAGAAGGGTGCTGTGTGTCCTGCTGACCCACCCTGCAAATGAGAGGGTGCTGTGGTGCAGTGGCTGCACCTAATTACTACCAAACAGCTGCAAACACATTGGGCTACAGCGAAGGGGCCCAGCCATACTGCCAGGCCAGGGGACAAGCCCTACAGTGTGGGGAGGCCACAGGCGGCCCGCTGTGCTCCTCGCTACCCTCAGCTCACTCCCACGCCATGAGGCCCCCACTGCAGCCCAGCGCTCCTGCTGCCTCATCAACTTCTCTGGCTGAAATTGCAGGGTGGCTGGGGAATCATGTCTGTAAATACGACCGCACTGACAAAGAAATGTCATGGTCCCTGTTCAGCTGGCTGGGACTTTGGGGAGGGAGGTATGTCTGTTTAGATCCATGCACACCATGACAGCTGCAGAACTCTGGTGCAAGGCAGGAAGAAAAGACTGAACAGGTCCAGAGCAGTCTTTTTTTCTCAAACGCAAAAGACGGACACAGTAGCATCTTATAAAATAAGTTAATGTGATAATACTATTTTACTTAAACTTAAACCTGCATTTAAACCTTTAAAAAAGTGCTCCGGATGGATGAATGGATAGATGGCTATATAGAAGATTCTGACACTCACCTGCCTGTTCCTCTCATCCATGATCCGGGTGATTTGTATCTTCTTCCGCCCCATGGCTGCGTCCGGTCTCTCTGACACCTCAGCAATATCAGAAAAACAACACGAATTCTTCCCCCGCTCTCCTAGCACATCGTGCAACAGTCTCTCTTCAGGTATACGCTCTTTATTCTTTCTTCACTATACGCTCTTTGACAGACCACACCACAATCTGCAAGACGACAAAAAAACAAAAACAGAGAAGGGGGGGGGGGGGACAGAAAGTTAACTTGACACTCAACAATGTCTCCTTAGGCACTTCAAATCAACAGAGAGCTCTGTTTTCACACAGTCTCAAACATAATCTAAATGATCAAAATACTTTCACCACTGGTTGGAACCATTAATTGTGAGTAATTGTATACACGAATTGACTGGCTATTCTAATATTTTAATTGTAATGACTAGCTATTCAATAGTTTGTAATTTTGGGAAATTTCCTTATTTGCTTTCTGCAGACTTAGATGAGAAAATTGATACCACTCTCATAGCTGTCGGTTAAATACGGGCTACGGCCAGCTGCCAGTTAGCTTAGTCTAGAATGAAGACTGGAAATGGGAAGCAGCTTGCCTGGCAAAAATGGAAAATTGTCATCTTTACACTTTGTTTTGTGTATGGATTAAACAAACCTAGATACAACATGTTAAGTAGTGTCTACTGCTGGTAGGTGGATTTTGTTACCTTTGGACCGAGCCCAGCTAGCTGTCTCCAGTCTTTGTGGTAAGCTAAGCTAACCGACTGCTGGCTGTAGCTTCATTTTTACTGTACAGACATGAGACTGGAAATTATTTCTCATCCAACTCTCTGTAAAATAGCAAATAAATCTATTTGCCCAAATTTTTTACTTTAAGTGAGGGGCAGGAAGTTGGAACTAGATTTATTTAATTTCTGTATGGTTTGATGTTTTACATAGCTGCGTTCATCTTAATAGAAAAGGTTTGTCTACCTTTCCCTGCCTGCCTACACAGAACAGCGACATTTCCTTATTCTTTCTGAGCTGACCCACCCGGATGTCAGCTTTGCTCTAAGATGATTAAGAGAGCACCCAGTCTGGGCATGACAGTCGTTGAACTCTCCTGGGTTGGAGGAGAAGACATGGAGGGTGGGGGTATATTCCCACATGAGCTTGTAACCTGGCCAGTGGTTAAGACCACACAGTTCCCCAAGGAACATCTAACTCTGTCCTGTCTCCACTTCTCCGCAAGAAGACATATAGCCCCCTCCCTGGAGGCGCATCCATCACTTACACCCAGCAAATAGAAAATGTATAAACAACTATATTTCACCTACGAATACAAATGCAGAAAGGTTAACAACTCTGGCCATTACATGCAGTCAGCAATTGTGAGGCGAGAAAGCCAGGGGCCGAAGTGGCAGTGAAAATGAAAATGACCAGTTCCAGTGGCACACAGTCATTATGGGTTACAGATGGACTGGCATTATGGTGTCTGGCTGTCTGAATCGGGGCTCCACTGTAGGCAAACTTGACTGAGATCACCTCGCTAACTACCCACGCAGGGCTGTCTGAGCCAGGAAAGAAACCGCCTAAACCCCCACAAAGAATTTCCCCAGACCACATCACAACAGGCCAGGGAGAATGACGATGTTGTTCATTCACCAATTCACACACACACACACACACACACACACACACACACACACACACACACGACAGAGTAGTGTTTGAATTGGAAGGACATCAGGGACGTCAGTTTCAAAGACATACCTGAGCTACCCTGAAAGCAACAGTAATGCAAGTTGCACATTGTGATCATTTTCTAACATTCATTGTGTTTATAAAATATTGAAACCTTCAGTGAATATCCAGGAATGGGAGGCATGCTGGTGAATTCACTGTGTGTTTATAAAAGTCATATAATGACAGAAATTTGTATTTCTCCAGCAATCTTGATTGTTTATTTCTTTCATTTTGAGTAAATGTCAAAACAGTGTTTTGGTTTTGCAATAAGTTCAATGTTTTCTACTGAACAGGCAAGTGATGAACTTAGCAGACAACTGACCACTGTGGTATATTTTATCTGCAGAAGGTGAGAAGATAATATTTTTCCTACTCTGTGTTTGTACAGTATGTGATCTGTATTGGTTGAAGGGGGTTTATACTGTTTGCTAAGTGAATTTGGGATTGGTTTAGAGGAACTTATCTGAGGTGTACTAATCTGTAATCATCTGTTGAGACCGGCCTGCACTGACCACAGCAAGTTGTGTTCTTTGCAAATGTGAACGTGACGTGTGTAAGTCAGCGTGCCCTATCTAAAACAACAACCTGATCCTCCAAAATGCTGCCGTCATGCTCATTTTATAAAAGTCCAGTGAAACTGTTCATCAGAAAGAACACACACACGTGTGCACATCCTTTCCTCTCTTTATACAGAGAAGCTGTCAGAGCAGGACAGTTCAAGTCTAGAGGCATAATAGACTGTGTCATGACATTTATCTCACACAGATACGAAATGACAAGCAGAGAGGGCCTTCAGACTGCAGGTGTGCCGCGCTCCCAACCCAGTGTCCGCATTCATCAAAAGTTACTCGAAAGCGAAAACATCTTGCTGACAAAACCCTCATTTTCAGGATTTGAATGATCACTCTAATCTAATGCTGCGGTTGATCATATCACAACATATTTCACTGTAGATCAAGTAATGCAATTTCAATCTCCAAAACTAAGTGGGACATTTTCAGCTGGCACCACTAGACAGAAGATGGTCAGATTACAAAGCACAACAATGTCTGTACTGTAGCAGAGTACATGTTTGTGACACTTTTCTTGAGTGTTAGAACAAGATAGAGTGTGTGTTTATGGCCTAAATCATGTGCTCTGTGTGTGTGTGGTGTGTGGTGTGTGTGGTGTGTGTGGTGTGTGTGCGCGTGTGCATGTGTGTACGAAACAGAGACGAAGAGATAAACCACAGTAAATACTTGTGTACTCAATGTAAACAGGATTTAGACCCTGCTGAAAAATTCCCACCTCAATATATATATATACTTACACACAGACTTACACATAACTAATTTAGATTTAATACTGTGCGATCTAGAGTGTGTTGATACAGGATACTGCAGAATGACTGGGTAATTGTACAGCCCTGAGTTTTTCTTTTTCATTTATTGTTTTAAATTTTTACTGTTAACATGTCATATATATATATAAATAAAAATAAAAAACCTTATTTGTACAAGGGATGCATCAATACAATTTGTTGGATTGTACTGGCGCCAAAATTGACTTTATTAAGCGGATCAGGTTTCGGAAGAACGGCACGCATTAAATGCAGTTACCTACATTCATTTACAGTAGTAAGTTAACGTGCTGAAAGCTACCACTGATATTTCGATATTCCCTGCATGTGCTGCACAATAAATGTTTGGTTTTATTTTATTGTGAAGGCAGTCGTCAGCCTTTTGGTCTGCTAACGTTAGCAAAAATCTTCTCCACATAGTTTTTCCAGCAGTAGATTTAAATGGCTCGAGAACGACGCGCTGACGTTACAGCTTATCAACATCGAACTGGAGTTAAAAAACACAATTGTATAAGCTACGTTGCCTAACAGGTCGGTGTTGGTCTGGGAAAACACACGGCGCGCAATGTAATTATACTAAGGGAAGCCATTTCCGTGTGAACGCACAGAGGACAGTGAGTGCAGCATCAGATCTGAACATCTCCGCTCACAGCAGCTCAGAGCTCTTCGTAAAGGCTGAACCTGTTCACAACACCAGTAATCCTGTGTGCATCTGTTAAACAAAACATGATGGTCTGTCTGTTGTTATGAGGTTGATACATTGTAATGTTGTAATTTCAGAAACCTTCCAAACAATATAAGCACAATTTGTACAAGCCTAAAGATAAAGAGCATGTTGGTGTATAAATGTCTTCATGTATAGATTTGTAGTTGCAGCTTCACGTTACCGCACTTATTTCTTAATAAAGTCTACACAGGTACATTTGCAAATTTTACATTTTGAAAAAAGAAGAAAAGAGAGCTCTGGTATCAGATTGTCAGCAGCGGAGAACTGGGTGCATCCCTAGGTTGTACATACAAATCAACACATTGTATAACAGCATCTCATCTCATACTCTTTTGAAAGGCCTTGATATGATACACCTGGTCCATTTTGATATAAACTAGTCCAGCACTTTGGAAAGTTGCTCACCAAACATTTGTAACACATAAATCAATGTGCAGGGAATATACTGCATCACCATAGGAACGACCACATCAGCTTGACAAGAAAGTCAATATGGCGTGACTAACAGAACGAGTACCGAGCATCACTGCACCTTCTGTTAAATACACATTAAGGAATACGCAGTATCTATAAAAAGTAACTAACCATTGCAATCGTTTCAGACCAGACCAGAGTCACTTTGGTCCTCCATGACAAGGTGTGAGACTGGTCAAGTGACAGGAGGGCCAGTCTGCCTCCTCCTCCCTTAAGACAGAACAAGGAGTCACAGGCAGGTTTGGTGACAGGCCTGGCCCTTTCACAATCAATAAAACATGCTCAATTCCCAGTGTAATTACTGGATCCAGCACGTCCTCCTCCCTCTGTGCTTGTAAGCCTTGTGCTCACTCCACACAAAGTTGAGGCATTACTCCCTTAACTGTTGTCCTATATAAAAGGTAACATAAAATTACGTAGTGGATTTATGTTGCAGGGCTCAGCTAATGAACAAAAAAAAATGAGGTCAGTGTTATTCTGTACATTTGTAATATAATAAAACTGTATCAACTAAATCTACACCACTATAGTCATTTTCCAGGTCACATCTCAAATGTCCAAATAAAATCTAGCTTATTAAAGGTAATTCAAAAACTTTTGTTTAAGAAGCACCCACTAGCATGCTTCCACTTGTTTGAAGGTGATGGACAGCAGCCAAAGTCTTGAGCATAGCCGTGACAGTTGCGCTTCCTGTGCAAGGCAGCATTAGCCTCAGTATCCCACCACAGGGCAGACAAGACTCGACTTCCTGCCCCTCCACTTCCTGTTATTCAGGACCTTCTACATGCCCCTCTGCGGGGGAGTCAGGGGGGAGCCGGGGAGAGATGGAGAGGAGGAAGAAAGGGAGGGACCGCCTTGGGGACACCCTTCCCCTCTGATCCTTCCCCTTATTACAATCCTGACTGAAAGTCCGAGACTAAACAACAACACGGGCTCATCTCTTGTGGCTTCGACTCTGTGTGCTTATTATGTTTACTGGAAGGATCATTACACAGGCTGGACGGCGTGTGCACGCTGCTCTCAGCCACTCACTTTACAATTAGTAGGCAGAAACCTTTCCTTGTTATTCAAACACTCCACCGGTTACATAAGAATGAATCACAGCTCTCGCAACACGAGTTAATATACATTGAAACAACAAGATCATGACAGAACTCCATTTCTGATAGGATGCAACAGCCTGACGCACGTAATCTGACGTGCATGTATGTGGGGATTCTGTGAAATAATCCATGACAACGTTCAAAAGTGTATCGAACTCAAAGTGGCAACTCTGCAGCTCGGGTTGTGCTTAGCCTCTGGCAGACTGAAGACATAAAGCGACGCAGACTAAATGCACAGGTTTACCGATTTGTTTCAATGGAGCCTTGACACCAGCGACGTAGGAAATTAACATCCACCTCTTTGTTCTTGCTTTCATCAGGAGGTGTTGTACCTGTAAATGAGGCTGTTGGCCTGAGGGTAGTGGAGGCTATCCAGCCCCCTCACGCGCTCTCCCTCTTGCCTTTTGTGAGAGTGCGCTTATCTCCCTCTCCAGCAGTGAAAGGCAGGATTGTGGCCACAGCAGCATCACTAGCGTTAATGTCTCCTGATGCTAATCACACACGGCTGATCCCTCAACAACCGCGATCTCCACCCCTCTTTTCCACCCTCCCCCCTTTCTTTTTCTCATAATTTCTTTTTTCTTTCTCTATCTTTCTTTGAACTCATGTTATACATTCCTTCACCTCAGTTTCCAAGGCAACTAATGAGATATAATTAATAAGAGCTATCGCAAGGGCATGTGAACAAAAAAAAAAGTGAAAAGGGAGGCTTTGAGAAATGTAGCGAGAGGTGGGGCAGTTTGCAAAACATGGACTTTCTGCAGCACTTCCCCTTCCTCTGTAAAGCTTGCTTGGGGTGACATTTCTCATACCAGAGAATGATTTGAAAAACATTTAAAAGGAGAGGGTAAAATGATTGCAATATGAATACCTTGAAGGTAGTGAAACAAATCAATGCATATAGGTAGCAAAAGAAAACCCTGCAGGCCAAAGTTTCAAAAATTGCCCACAGGTTTACATTACATGCGAGAACGTCATAAAGCACCTTTCTTGTCTTATCTCATTAAGCAAACGTGTTGCCTCTACATATTGAATCAGTGTGAACCTAACTCGGCCGAGTAAGACATACATGTGACCTAAACAGTAGGGACAAAAGCCAGCAATGAGAGCCTGCACTGAAATGGCAGCCAAGCAGACAGCGAGTGGTTAATCTGCCCTGATGACTGGTAGCTCAGTCCAACTCTCCAATCACCCAGCTGTAATCCCACATTGGATCAATGCAAGTTCAAACAATCCTCCATGCTGCTAGCACCTTGCTTGGGCTGGGGGATGGTGCTGAAAGACAGGGACCAGGAGACAGAAAGCTACTTATCACCTCCAAAATGACATCAAAAGGAAAGAAAACCCCACAGGATAAACCTGTTCTCAGTGAGAAAATGTTTCAGTGTGGGCCACGATATACAGCTGACTGAATGGAAATGATGACGCTCTTCAGATAAACACTGGACATGTATCCAATCTACTGAATCTGAATGACGATGAGTGGATATAACAACCAATAACCAAAGGACACCATACGCTGACAGTATTACCAGACAGACATCCTCCATCTCACTCTCCCAGTACTGTCAGGGGATGAGAGGACTATGCAAGGTGACTTTGACTAAGTGCCTTGGGGTTTCATGAGAAAACGCCATTGACATTACATTAATTTCATGTCTCTTTTTTAACTGACTTAGTGCCACAGAGCCCTGGATAGCAAGTGGAAAAAATGAAAGACATTTCTGCTTTAGCTTCAAGGCACAGGCAGCGGAGATCTAGAGGCCAAGAAGACAACAGTGACAAATAGGTGACATGATCAGCTACCAAGTTTTTCTTTACTTTTAAGAGTCAGTCAACAGAGGGATGAGACATTTGCTCAACAGAGCAGGATAAATGTTAGTCAGAAAACTTTCCACTGCACTTCACGTGTGTTTGGGTTTGATAGCAGGTGTGTGTATGAGAGAAGGGGTAGAATGAAAACAAGAGAGAGAGAGAAGACAGTATGACTGTGTTAACTATGTGGAAAGATGTAAGGGAAACAAGACTAAAAGAAGCGCCCCGCGCCCATCCCATCCCACCTCTGTGGTAGTGTGCGGCAGCGGCGTTGTAACATAATTACTGCTGGGACACTTCTATTCCCAATGATCCATTTGCGTCAGTCAGGTTTTCGAGCCCAGCCAATGAATGGATTCTCAGTTTCTCAAGGATAAAGAGATGACCCTCTCCTAACCGTTATATCCATTTCATGTAGAAAAGCTACTCTCCTCCTCAAGGTAAATCCCCTGATGCACATTTGAGTGAAACTTTTATGAACAAAGAAAATGATGATAACTTCCTTGATGCAAGGCGGAGGTGATGAATTATGTCTCATTAAAAATGAATGCACGTGACAACTGAGAAATCATAGATGTATGGTACAGTTGCTATAGTGTCCTACTAGCCCCAGTTTGTACCTCTAAAGTATCACCGTTACGGTTGAGTCACAGAGCTGAGCATCCCAGTTTCCGCTAAAGAATTACCAAGCGAAAACCCAGGAAGGTCACTGAACAACACTTACCGCTGTTCTGAAGGTATTTCCACAATTCTTAAAGACTCCTCTGATCATCTGGATGGAAAAATATTCCATCCACTCCACGACAAAATAATTGTTTACTCTTTTCCCCAAAGTCCTGCTCTTTTTTCTAATCCAGACAAAGGTGGTTGCTGGAAATTACATTTATCCTTGCAAATTATTTTTAATAATATATATTTCTATACAAAATATTCATATTTTGATGGCATTTTATAAAAAGAGCAAATATTAGGACATAAAGTTAAACTTGAAAACAACTTGAAAAATGGGTTAAAAACCTTTGTTTTATTGTGCAGCAGACTGAACATTTTTCCATCCAGATGATTCAGAGTCTTTGAGGAATCTGGAAATACCATCAGAAGAACTATAAATGTTGTTAGAAGACCTGGATTTTTCAAAGATCGCTGGGTATTTTTTTTTTTTGGAAACTTGGATGCTTAGCTCAGTGACTCAAATGTAATGGTGATACATGAGAGGCACACTCTGGGGCTAGTGTCCCGCTAAAGTTTCAAACTGTTAAGGCAGTATTTCTCATAGTAGCACAGAGCAAAGCATCACTGTGGCTTGAGAAACATATCTATTAGATTAGCCTCTTGACCCTTAGAAATTATTTCTAATCAGCCAATCTACAGTACATCATGCTAAATCAGTAAAATGCAATTGACAGACTAATGGCCAACTACTCACTTCATATTAACGCTGTTTGTTTAACAAACTATGTCTCTGAGCAATATGTCTCCATCACCTACATTCCTTATGACAGTATGTCAGTTTAACAAGTCAGTGTCTTGACATGGCACAACATCAGTATCCAGCACTCTTCATGGATGAACACTTCCTGTGTCACACTTTGCTCCTGCTGATAAAGTTACATGTCACACATCTGAGTGAGTTGTAATGTCAAGTTTCATTATTTCTTATTTGTCTCTCTGTGTGTGTGTGGGGGGGGGGGATAATTTGCTGTAAGCTGATGGAGAAAATATTGAAATGAAACTGTTTTTCTAACACTTGCACAGAGACACACAAACACTCAAATACAGTAAAACTAATGCATGCATGGTCCTCGAGGTTTATACATTTGCATAGCATTACAGTGTGGTGCTGCGGTCTAATATGGTACGATGGCATGTGTCCATTTGCATGGTTGTCTATCATCAGATGGACTCTTCACCAGGGAACAATAAGAATGCCAACACCATGAGAAGCAACAGTCCCCCCCCCCCCCCACCTCCCAGGAACCCTGCGAGCTGTGTTAAGTGCCATGGCAGCCTTTTGATGTTGCACAGACCGCAAACTCAGAGATGGTAAACAGCAAAGATGAACCAAGATCCTCCTCCGGGGGGAATCCACAGTGTAAGGATATTAGGGACGTCATGCATAATGTGTCTCAGCAGCAGCACATTTACCCGATCTCAACACATCTTTGGATCCAGATTAGACACTGAGATTCCAGATATACAATTCTCCCCTGGTGTTTGATGATCAGCAGGCAGATTTCACTAAATAAATAGTGAGCGCTGCAGATAGACAACAGTTTTTGATACGCATACATGTAGTCCAAATTGTCAAGGATTATAGTTACTCCCTGCATTCTGAGAATGTCTGCTTTTAAGGGAGACATTTTTTTTTTTTTTAAATGCTCAGAATAAATATTTGATTTTCTCTTCCCATTTTTGTCATCCACTCAATGCCTCTTTCCCACAGTGTTCCATTACATAAAAGGTTTATGCAATGTGAGCAGTGAGGATGGCCATGAGTCATAACATAACAGTGAAAGGGGCTGGCTAAAGTAGCATTCTGTTTTTCTTCTTACAATTTTATGTTATAGAATTAGTGATCTCACACAGGCCCGTTATTCACACAGTTCATTTTCAAGTAAAAACACTTCGAATAAAGCAACTACTCACCCATTTCTGAAAATACAGTGTGACACATGCAGGCTGGAATTGGCTGGCAAATGTATAAAATCTGGGTTTGTGAATGTTTGTCATGGGGTTTTATGTTGTGAGGTTTCTGTAGCATTTTGAATCATCAGAGTTAGCGTTGTGAATGATGCGTTTTAACAGTAAACAACAGTTTCGGACCATGCCTGAAAGCCCTATTTCCACAGGGTGGGTGGGACCAAACTAATTTGCATTTCTTGATCACTGATTCAAGTTGGAAAAATGACTTCAATCTGAAATATGTTTTTTCTTCAATGAATGGCATTCACTGAATACATAATCTAAGGCGTATTTCTGCAGTTACAGCCCACAGTTTCTCCCAAATCAGATGATGTGTGCTAGCTGTCACATGAACACTGTGTGCAAACACACACATGGAGGGAAGGAGAGGGAGAGGGAGAGGGAGAGGGAGAGGGAGAGGGAGAGGGAGAGAGAGAGAGAGAGGGAGAGAGAGAGAGACCCCCACAGGCCCTGCTGCTGCTCGCCTCTCCAGGAATCTTTTCACTCAAACCGTTTGCTGATAGCCTCTGGTCCTGAGTCCCATGGCCAGAGCCCCCCCTCCCCCCCATGCAGACACACCCCACCTTTTCACCTCCTCATATATGTCCTGAACACTCCTGGCAGTTGGACCAGCGACAGAGGTTGAGGGGAGGAGGGAAACAAAATCAAGAACAACACCGTCTGACATGAATACAGGCTGGCAACAGCTCACTGGTGGAAACACTACACCATTTTCAACTAGATTTGTGGCCCACAGCACACAGATGGAAAGTGGACTGGGAGAAAGGGAGAGGACAGACGGGCAGACGCACAAACAGCGGGCAGACTCAACACCTCACTCACAATCACAGTCACACTATAGAGAACTGGGATCTAGAGACTGGAAAAATAAATAAATCTGAGCGCCCTTGGTTTTAAAAAGACCAGATTTAACTCAATTCAATTTTTAAAAATGACAAACATGGCCTGCCATAGTGCAAAGATTGGAAATTGTTTATCCCTTAGGGTGCTGTCTGAACTGTAAAAGCCCAGCAATGATATCATGGCTTGTAAAAGTGATATTTGAGCAGGCTTACACTTCCCCTAAAGTGGGAAAGGTCAAAAAGACATTCATACCATACTGTATCGGGGCCTAACAGTTTGGAAACTTGTGCTCTAGCTAAAAAGAACATGCATAAGGCGACAAGGCATTGCAGTGTTCATGCTGCTAGAGCTCAGCCCGAACAGCAGAGAGGAAGGCAACTTTGAACTACAAGTCAGAGCCCTGCGGTGGGCTGGAGCAGCTTCCAGAGAGCAGAGGGGTCTGGGTCACTTCCCTTCCCTGTTCATATGGTTGATGTGTGCTGCAGAATAATGGAAGGAATCACATCCCCCCACCCCAACCCCCAGCTGTCCTGGTTCATAGGGCTTCTCAGACAAACAGAAAAACAAGGACATCACAGGCCAGACCTCCTTCCTGCAGCTTGGGAGAGCACAGGGCCGGTCCAGCAGCAGGAGATCCAACTCTTCCTTCCAGCAGTTACTGTGACACCCACATCTCACAGCTGTATTTACTACACCAGCCATTGATAAACACTTTTCCACGGACTCTCCTTCTTGCTATCTTGTACAACATAATGGGAGGCTACATTAAATGGTGATAAAGGCTGTAACTGACATTTCAAATAGCCTATTTTAGCACTCTGTAATAACACAGTAAACAGATTCATCACACAGAGTTTACCAGACTTTGAAGAAAGTTGACTTTGCGCACAGTTCAATTGTTTGTCTATTTGTGATGTTGCTACTTAATCGACTCTATACAAAGCCAGAGAAGTCAAATCTCCAGTGAGAGATGCTTTTTAAGATCTACAGTAGAACATCAGGAATTCAATACAGTGGGGTATATTACAGATCATGGGAAATCTTTTGATGTTGTAAATTAGATTATAATATATTCCTTTGATTTATGTTTTTTCAGTCTCATTAAAATTCAGTTAAAATGCAACTCAGCAAAGACATGTCTTTCTTAACTTCCTTTTCAACTATCATTTTTTTCCTCTTTGCACCGACTCACGTTAATATCACCACAGTATTGCGTACCAACATAGTCACTCGCTATTATTACATCTCCATACAGGCAAATGTATTTTTTATGAAAACAACAATTAGAAAACTAGCTACAAAAATAATGACTAACCAAATCACAGGACACAAGCATTTGGGTTCTATGTCCTCCAAGTGTGGCCCACTCACTTTTGAGATGATGCACAGTGTGATACTGTGGTTTTTCTTGCACTCCAGAAAGCCAGAGGAGGAGGAGGCCTCTTAGAAAAGTGCTAAATGACTTGACTTCTCAAAGTCGTCACCTTTGCTCCACCGCAAGCTTCCAGTCTACCCTCCCAAACCACATTGTGTGCATATGCTATTCTTTCTGCTCAGTAGAGAACGTGGATTGTCAAAATTTAACACAGTAGCCAGTAACATTGGCAACAAGGAACGAGGTACGGTGCTTTAGAAATAGAAAATTCTAGATAGAAGTTAAGTACAATGTTATTTTAGGATACTACTGTGGCTGCAGTGGCTTTATAACACCATGTGTTTGTTTGTATTCAGTGTCACAGTCAGCGTCCAGTATGGATGCGGAGAGAGAAACAGACTAGGATCGTACCCGGGAAAACTGTAGATTTAGAGTGCGTCTCTGCTCGAGGATCTTCCTGCTGATTGTCCTGGTTGAAGAGGTGAAGAGACCTCCAGCCAGGCCTCGCTCGGGAAGTGCAGGGGAGACAGGAAAAGACGGTGCGGCCTTAAGCTGCTCTGCCCTGCTCAGCAGCACATGTTCTGAGTGAGCCAAATGGGGTGGCTTACCACCAGAGGTCTCAGTCAAGGGCAGGACAGTTGAAAGGTCACTGCTAGCTGTCCTGCTATACAAACAGTGCCTCAGCGGGTAATGCATTGACCCTCTGAGCTGTCATAAGGCTATTAGAGGGCCTACACAATACTGCAGCTCTGGCATCCAATGAAATGTAGTTATTTAATGTTAAGAGCTACATGGTTTTAAAGCGGCCATTATGGCATTTATTCATTATGGACATTCGGGAAAGTTTTAAAAACCACTTGTTTAGACAAGTAATAAGCTCACAATGAGTTATGTGAATGATATCTGAGAACAGAATTGAAGCGTTTGCACCGCACTAACTGTATTGTAATGTTTATCAACCACGCCATGTAAAATGCTAAGGAGTATTTAGCAAGTTGATGTTGTCTGACACCCAGTGTAGGTTCACATGCATACCAATGGCTCGTGATTACAATACGTCCACAACACAGAAAGAAACTTGCAGTGGGGCAGCAGTGCTAACCAAAAGGCCCGCCGTGACCTATTTAGCATTATCACAGGAAAAATATTTATTAAAGAAAAAGTGTGTCTCTGGACTTGAAATCAAACTATAAAAACTTTTGTCGCTTTATAATTCATAGATTAGGTTTGATTATTAGTTTAATGTCAAACAACGACCAGCGTTTTGCTTAAAAGTAGCACCAGTCTTCTCTCTTTTGTCTACAGGGGACAGTGTACAGTTGACTGCAGTCTAAAACATTATCTGCCAGGCTCAAGATTCTGCATCCAACCTCCAGGTCTCACAGGAAAACGCTGGAATCTCCATATTGATGACAGAGTTCCAATAAACAATGAATCATGTTACTAAGGCGCTTTTGTTGGTCAAAGACAAAGTTGAATTTGTTACAATGTGACAGTAAGTGTTATCACGCCACTTTTTGTTTTGGAGTGATCTCAAAGGAAAATCTTAAAAAGACAAATTAATTCACTATCATGTCAAAATCGTAAAACAGTGGTAATGTCCACAATTGCTGTAATGTTATAGCTACATTTTCAGTACAAAAGAACATCTTGGCTTACCAAACACTTAAAGAAACACTATCCTCTTTATTGGACCAGGAATGTTTAGCTTCTGTCTCTTATTTTTCAGTCAATACATCCTTGGCTTTCAGCTTTCTGGTGTTTTGTCCTCCTTGGAAAAATGTCCTGGGAGGAGGAGAGTGGAGGAGAAAGACTTTCACTCAGTGATTCAGAGGCATCGTGTAAACGCCAGCATTCTCTTTCTGACAACCGCCGTTAATTGCAGATCCGACTCGCCCACACACTCCACATTTCTCCTGGAAGGAGAAGCTGAGACACTGAGACTCAAGTGGGATGAGGAGTGCAGTAAAAGATGCTGCAGCTGCCCGTTCCTCACACCGTCGCCACCTCTCATTTCTCCCTTTCCACTGACAACTTGTGCTAAGACGCTAACACGCACTTACGCACATTTACAGAGACATGCAGGGGCACACAAACATAATATGTAACGAGGCTAAAACATTTAATAAACAGTGGTAGTCATCGTGAAATATCTTCCATCTCGCTCACATTTACTACATTATCATACCGTTGATTAAGTAATACACGGTGGAATCTAACAGATATATTATCAAACCTCTGCATGCGTGCGTGCGTGTGTGAGCGTGTGTGTAATGGCTAAGGTAGAACATTTGGGGTCTGATGAGGTTAGAGCAACAGTTCACCACATGCATGAGAAAGACATTGATGATGGCTCTATCTGGCATGCACAGACATCATATTCATTCCTTTGACTAATATACGACATAAATTGTTAAAATGATATTCACTTCGGTAGCGTTGAAAGAATCCCTCATCTACACATTAGACATAAGAGCTCACGTGATGAGGATCATGAGCAACAAGGCCCATTACTGGCGAGGCCTGGGGCAGTGCAGAAGCTAATGACTGCAGATTGGAGGGTGCTTTACTGCTTTGCTTTAGAAATCACTGGCAACCAGCTGGTATGGTAATGTGCATGCCGTCAGAACAGCGGTAACATAAAATGGACAGTGAAAAATGCAAGTACGCTTTAGTACTGCTGCAACAACTCATGTCCCCGAAGAAGTACTTTAACAATAAAATGCGCCATTGCTTCGGCCTGACAACTGAGGGATATCCTGTAAGCAGTAAAATGTTTACTGCTGGGGTTAAGGCAAAGTCATCATTTTTAAACCAATACACCAAATACACAGCTTTTAGAAAGGATGCCGATACACCATGAATGAATCGCTGTGTTGTATCCATACAACAACACAAAACACACTTTACACACACTGCAACATGTCAAGAGAACCAAAGGTTTTCCACGGGCTGAATTCACTCCAATAACAACTTGTGAAACCAGACTGTGAACAGAGAACATTTTCAGGTTATGCTAGTGGTATTTTCTGTTACAGCTGAATAAAAACTAGCCCTTCAGCGCAATATTAATGCGACATGTACGGGTGAGACGGACGGCTGGCCATTACCCACTGTGGCCGGGGGAAACAAGATGCCACCAGACAGCAAAGACCCTCTCCCACAAACTGCAGATGCAGCTCATCTGAAACCCCCTGTGCACGGCCCCCCTTAGCCAGTCACTTTAAATAATAAAAAATTTTAAAAAGTGGGATCTTCAAGTGAACAATCACCTTCAAAAACACATTACATCAATTAACCTGATTGGGTCAGCTGAGCTTGTTAACTAACCCCCCCCCATATCTCTCGAATGACTGGTTTACTTTATTATCAGGACATAAGGACATATAAGGACATGGATGCCGTTAAAACGCCAACATGAAATGAGCTGAGGCTTGATGTCATGCAACTAGCTGCCTGTGCTCGTCAAAGCGGGCTCCTGAAGTTAAACTGACACAACACCGGTAGGATGTGGCAATAAAGCGAGTGCAGTGATGTCACCGTGCACGAGCGATTATTAAACCTGGCAACCTTTAGTGCAAAACTCAAAATACAGTAAATGCTGATTTAATATGTTTCAAGTTAAAGTGGGTTGGGAGGGTTTACCTGTTGTTGTTTGTTTGTTTTTGTTTTTTTACATGCAAGTTGCGTAATAATGTGCAAACCGGCTGTAAAGTCACCGTCAGACCTCAGCTGCCGCCCCTGTTATTGTACACACACGCTGCGCCTGTTGGACCGAGTCGCCCGCACTTCTGGACACTTCGCACGGTTCGGCCCTGACGGGTAAAGGGAGCTTCGAGGAGCCGGACTCGCGGACGGACACCTCTGCCGGGGGGTGGGGGGAACAACGCGTTTTACGACGAAACCCTGTAAAAGTTTCTCGCGGCCCGACTTTAATATCAACAGCTCCGCGCGTCCGACTGCACCCTCCCAACAGACGGGAGGCGGTTTATGGCACCAGAACCTCGCGGATACCGTAGCACGGCTGCTGTTAAGTGACACGACACGGCGTTTACATTCTGTATCTGACATTCGGCCTGTCGCCGGCCCCCCCCTCCCCCCGGGGGGAGAAGGTGCTTAGGTGGGTAGGTAGGAAGGTTTAGCCTACAGTTAATGTCTCCCCGTCTCCCAAAATCCACTCTACGTCTCCCTCTTGCGCTTTCCTGCCCTCACTCGCCTGTCGCCACAGCGCCGCCGCCGCCGCGCTCCGCAACATTGTTTCTATTTCCGTTACTCACCTTCACTCCCAAGTCCGCCGCCGTGTTTAGACACTCTATATCGGTGGCTCCGGTGGATAAACGTAATTTCACTTCACATTTACACGCTGACTCCTATTTTAGGGGGAGCTGACAAACTCAGAAAAGCCAGTCTCCCTCTTGTCAGTGAGAGACTCCTCCCCTTATCTGACGAACTGCCCCCCCCCTCTCTCTCTCTCCCTCCCTCCCTCTCTTCTCTCTCTCACACACACGCACACGCACACACACACACACACACTCAAAA
>JAVQJF010033226.1:0-20105 GCA_036023855.1 Gadopsis marmoratus
ATTCCAGTCTCTGCAACAAAATGTGATGGTCAATGGTATCAAAAGCAGCACTAAGATCTAACAAGACAAGTACAGAAACAAGACCTTTGTCTGATGCAATTAGAAGGTCATTTGTGACTTTCACCAGTGCTGTCTCTGTGCTGTGGTGCATCTAAATCCTGACTGAAAATCTTCAAATTGTTGTTCTGCAGGAAGTCACATAACTGATTGGTGACTGCTTTCTGAAGGATCTTAGAGAGAAAGGGAGGGTTAGATATTGGTCTCATCCAAAAGAGAAAGTATGTATCTTACTGAGTCTGAAGCGACCGTAACGCATTAACTCATTTTCATTCCAGCTGTCAGACTGATAGTAAACACAAATTCTAATCAGAGTTTAGAAAATGTGTGCGTATATATGTGTGTGTGTTGTACATTTGAAATGGCAATAACCTTTGTGAGAGTTATTACAATGTACAATGTAATAAAAAGTACAATGGACTGTAGCAGCAATAGGGCAGCAGTCAATAGGATACCAGTCCAATACCAGCGCCTGCCTGTGTGTGTGTGTGTGTGTGTGTGTGTGTGTGTGTGTGTGAAAAGTATAGAAACACCAGATGAGAGGTGGACAGTCAGCGTATTGACATGTGAATGATAAACCACGCCTTGACTGGTGGCAGCACAGCAAACCATCAAAAGTCAAACAGAACAATATGTTGCCTTGACGACAGTTTCCCGGCTCGCTGCCATACAGCCGCCCGGCAGCCGATGATGTTTTCGGCCAATCGAAGCAGTCCCTCTGTCAACTGGACTGATGTATGGGCTTGATGTGGGGCTTTTATTGAGAATCTAAATATTCCACATCCCACACGATGCCCTGCGTTTCAGAGAATCACACTGGTGTTTAATTAGAAGCAATGTGGTTTAATTCTATGGTAATGAATGGTGTGACTTTTTATTGGTGCTATAGCAGCAGGACTGAGTAATGTCATGCCCCTTGTCTGGATGCTCGGGGGGTTACGTGTCTTTTGTTCCATCCTTGTGTTTTCATGTCACGTCCCTGTCTGTGTGCTTGTGTTTCCATGTGTTCTTCCTTGTGTTGTTCCAAGGTCCTGTGTTTCCTGTTAGTTCTCCTGTATCAGGCCCCGGTTTGTTTCCTGTGTGTCCAGTGTTTCCCTCCCTGGTGTGGTTCCTTCCATATTTGGTGATGTGTCCTGCCCTCGTTCGTCTCCCTCTGCTGTTGATCCTTTCCACCTGTTCCCTGTGTCCACCTGTGTCTGGTTCCCTCGTTAGTTGGTGTATATCTGTGCTTGTGTTTCTCCTGTCTGTTGTCGGTTCATTGTCAGAGTGTTGTGAGCATCTCTGCCGTGGTGCCGTTGATATGCTGTGGTTTTGTCTTTTGGATTCCCTTGTGGCTTTATGTTAATAAACCGGACTTACTCTATGTCTGCATTTGGGTCCTATTTCCTGCCTGCACGATGCCCGGGCGTGACAAGTAATGCTTCAGTGTTAATAGTGACATTATATTGATATGATCGTGTTCTGTCCAACATAAGAAAATGTGCTGTTGAAGGAGCTGCTTTACCCTCCGGAAGCGTTTTGTGTACTGACAAAGACAAAATCACTGACTTTAATTACAACAGAATGTTTTCAAACGGGAGAGATTTTGACTTATGTTTTATAACACTTGCCATTTTATAGCAATTAGAATTTCACTTACATCTCTATTTCAAAATATTGTCTTGAGACTCTTTAAAGACGTCAGCATTCTGTGAACTGAGTGAGAGCGAGTGGAGGCAGGAAACCATAACACTTGTTTTACTTTTGTGATTAAACCATTCAAACGTTGTATTTCTGACCTGCTACAACATAATATAACAGTAGGTCAGTAGACACGAGCCAAAAGTCAGCAGACTCAGTAATATATCAGTTACACAACGTCTACAGAGCTACGTTTCTACGTTAGCAGTCAACAGACGATGTATTCAGGGACAGTGTTGAGTGTAGGTCACCTGCAATCTCTGTAGTTACCTGAAGACAATAGACCTGATGGATAAACATGCACACGAGTGGAACGTGAGACAGCTGACTGATTCAAACAGAAGCGTATCTGTTCCGACAGAGCGACTGAAAAACACCTGAATCATCTGTTTAGACCAGCTGTTACACGGCAATACGCACCTGACGTCTGATCACATACACAACAGTAAGTGACTTACACACACACACACACAACCAAGTGAGGTTGTAGCTGCAACACCTGGCTGTATTGATGAGAGCGTGGCCATGTTGTACTGCTAATGAATTCAGCTTTTCTTTTGAAAAAGGAAGAATGTGTTGATTTAGTCTCTTGACTGGAGACTTGTATTTGAGTCACACCTGCATGAAGGACATGAGGACATGAGTCTTGACTTGACTGCTGCTGTGGCACCTAATTTACTTGAGACATGAAAGTAAAATGTTTCAGTCTCAGTGTTTGACCCCGTGAAATCCTAGAACATCATAAATGAATCAGACACAGGTTCTGCACAGCCACACAGCTGGAGTTGGACTTAGGTAAAAACTCTAAATGCAATTTTTAACAGGTTGACTACTGTACCTGAAAGACTTGAGACTTGACGAAGGCAAAACAGCTTTCTCTTGTTGCATTAACCCTTTGTGGGCAAAGCTGAAAATAAACCTTAATTATTTCTTCACATTTTTGTATCAATGTGACAAAGTATTTCATCCACTGGTTTGAGATAATTTTGTTATGATATAGCGCTATATAAATAAAATTTGATTTGATGATTTGATGACCTACAGACAGTTTCATAATTGAATTTCCATGAAATTTACTAAATCACAATGTAAAATTACATAAACTGTAATAGAAGATTTTGTCCATATCGCCCACTGCTATTTGCATTATTGTGAAATATAATATCGGAAAAATATTCTTCTTATTCTATATTCTTTATAATGTAATGATGATATTATTATTCAACCCTAAGTAGGATTGACAGTTGTAATCTGATGGTAGTGGCCTAGCAGCAGAGGAAGAATTAGTTATAGTAGGAAGTTTTAAAGTAACAAAGTATCAGCAACATGACTGCAACACACACAGCATTGCATTGGTCTTAATAAATAGTGAAAGCCTTCTTTAGTGAAAATGGACGGTGATGGAAGTAACGTGCTGCCTATCAGTAAGGTCTCCATGTTATTCTGATCTGGATATACGTCTCTGGTGACCGCAGAGGGAGGATGCATCACTATAGAAACACAGCTCACTTCTGTTCAAACTCTAATTTAAGAGCAGGCAGCATGTCGAGCCTGGGGAGGAACACAGGGGACAAACCCGGCTGTGTGAGCGTGAGTCAGTCTCTCAGCTAACCTTTACCTCCCAAACATCACTATTTACTTATTGCTGCAGTTCTTACACTTTTACTGACATTTGAGGGACCTGAGGGCTGCTCCACCTGTCGGGCTATTGTTTCTGTCTGCTCCCCATCACACCTGCACAGCCTTGTTTAATGTGGCCAGTAATGTTCCAGGGTGGAAAGATGCTTTGCAACATGATGTTATGATCCCTGGTGGACAGTTGTTTGGTTGTAAGGCTCAGGTGTTTCAGTGTCAGACACAAACAGGCTCTAGAACAAATATACCCGAAAGCGCACACACACACACACACACACACACACACAGTAGTAGTGTGTATGTTGTGCAGCGTGTTCAAATTAGTAAAGAAAGCTGGACAGATGCCGGCAGCTCCTGCTCCTGGACTGAAAGCTGTCCTCCCATCACTGTCCTTCTGTTGACATGAACAGTTCATGTGTTCTGAAACACAGACTGGTGGTAGGTGGCAAATCAGCATCTCAGAACCTGCAGAATAATGTCAGAACACTGTGTTTAACGCTGCTGTTATTTTCCCTTTTACTGTTATTACTGTGGATTACTGACGGCTGCGATGGAAGTTCTGATCGGAGAATCTGGAGCACCACGTCCAGTCATATCAATCTGCAGAAAGAAGTCCGGTAAATTTTAACATGAGATCAATGATACTCTGTGACAATAACACGTCCACCAGAAAACACCATGAAGGATTTTGTAATATTTTGTAATGTAATATTAAGTGTAATATATTTGCAGAGCACAAAACTCTTCCTAATTCCTGGTTAATGGCTGAACCGTCCGCAGGAAAGAAGAAAAAGACAGAAAGAGAAGTGAAGAAGTAAACGCTAAACGCATCACGGTGTGGCTGCGTGTTTAAAGTCAACAGACAGTTGTGGGGCAGAAAACCTCAGTCAGGTCCTGCAGTCATTTTAATCATCTGTTCACATTCCAAATCTTACTAGATGGCCACTTACAAAATAATTGTTCACTTTAACGTGAATTATAAGGGCTTAAGAAAGATTCAGAGTTTACGTTGTTATGGATGCAGTTCAAGCCACAGAATCTAACAGACTGTTATATAGCGATCAATAAAATCATTTTAAAATCATCCATCCATCCATTTTCCTCCGCTTATCCGGGGCCGGGTCGTGGTGGCAACAGGCTCAGCAGGGTTGTCCAGACGTCCCTCTCCCCAGCAACACTTTCCAGCTCCTCCTGAGGGACCCCAAGGTGTTCCCAGGCCAGTTGGGATATACAATCCCCCCAGCATGTTCTGGGTCTACCCTGAGGTCTCTTACCAGTTGGACGTGCCTGGAAAACCTCCAAAGGGAGGCGTCCAGGATGCATCCTTATCAGGTGCCCGAACCACCTCAACTGGCTCCTTTCGATGTGAAGGAGCAGCAGCTCTACTCCGAGCTCCTTACCTGGTCTCTAAGGGTGAGGCCAGCGACCCTTCGAAGGAAACTCATTTCGGCAGCTTGTATCCTCGATCTCATCCACGATTTTAAAATCAATAAAATCTATTTTAAATCAATATTTAGTTTGAAATTATTGATGTCTTTAGTAAGTAGCTGTGTAACAAGCAGGATAAAGTGCAGTGAGGATAAATGACCTGCTCACTGCACTTTATCCCTTAATCACTTGCACTTGACAAACATGACCGTATGTTTAGCATACATGCAAAATATATATTAGGCTGTATATGGAATATGTGTACAGAGCACTAAATGACATGGTTTCATAATCTAGTGGAAAGATAGCTTGTTATAAAGATGCATTGCAGTAGAGCGATAAATAAAACTTGTGCACAAACTGTTTCACACAGAAGCGTAAAGTTTACTGTGTATGCAAAACATTGGCCTCAGCTTGGTTTTCCTGCCCCCCCGCCACCCTCTCTGGATAAGCCTTATAGAAAATGAATGAACACACATGACCACCTGCCTAATATTGTGTAGGTCCCCCTTTTTGCTGCCCAAACAGCTCTGGACTCCACTAGACCTCTGAAGGTGAGCTGTGGTATCTGGCACCAAGACGTTAGCAGCAGATCCTTTAAGTCCTGCAAGCTGCGAGGTGGGGCCTCCATGGATCTGACTTGTTTGTCCACACCCGGTGGATTGAGATCTGGGGAATTTGGATGCCAAGTCAACACCTTGAACTCATTGTCGTGTTTCTCAAACCATTCCTGAACAATTTTTGCAGTGTGGCAGGGCGCATTATCTTGCTGAAAGAGGCCACAAACAGCTATTATGGAATACCGTTTCCATGAAGGGGTGTACTTGGTCTACAATAATGTTTAGGTAGGCGGTACGTGTTAAAGTAACATTCACGTGAATGACAGGACCCAAGGTTTCCCAACAGAACATTGCCCAAAGCATCACACTGTCTCCACTGGCTTGCCTTCTTCCCACAGTGCATCCTGGTGCCATGTCTTCCCCAGGTCTGCAACACTCAAGCACCTGGCCTTCCACATAATGTAAAAGAAACATGATTCATCAGACATGGCCAGCATCTTCCATTGCTCCGTGGTCCAGTGCTGATGCTCACGTGCCCATTCTAGGCGCTTTCAGCAGTGGAAAGGGGTCAGCATGGGCACCCTGACCGGTCTGCGGCTACGCAGCCCCATATGCAACAAACTGCGATGCTCTGTGCGTTCTGACACCTTTCTATCAGAACCAGCATTGACAGTTTGAGCTACAGAGATAATGCCAGTGGTCATAATGTTATGGCTGATCGGTGTAGTAGACTTAGTGTCCCATTACGGTATGGCTATAGAAAAAAGAATAAAGGCAACTGGAGAATAGACATTTTCCTTGATTTGTCAAAAGTGTTTGATAATATTGACTTTGAAATTCTTCTAAGCAAACTACTACATTATGGTGTCGGAGGCGCCTCTTGAACGACTGGGGACTTCTAAGTTAATATTCTACTCTGAAATCTGTCAAAACTTTACTATTTTTCTTGATTTGCCATATGTCTTTTATTTATTGCATCTTGCCTATTAACCAATAGACTGATGGAATTTAGTAGCTTTTTAGGTTAGGATTAGGTTAGGGTTAAATTTTTGAATATGTGTTAGCATTTCAAATGTCTGCTTAGTGTCTAGGCCCCTATTCTCAAGCTGCAGATAGCTTTTCAGGGTGTCCCATTTCACATATCCTTATTATGGCTTGTATGATTACATTTGTATTTTATTTGTTTTGTGAATAAATAAATAAATAAATGAATGGATGAAATGAATAAAAGTCAAAAGGTTATTGTAGACACCACCACCATGTGGATTTCACGACCAATACATTTGTGCTGTAATCATCCAATCAGTAAAGAGGAAGGGACCACACACGTGGTGTCATTTATTAAAGAACTGGTGACGATTAGAATAGTGTTTATAAACATCTGGTGTCGTTAAAACACTTCCAACTCCGGGGAAATTCAGAGATGAAATGTGAATCTTTGGCTCTCAATGGTGTCCCAACAATAGACCAGGTTGCCATATACAGTCCGTGCACATAGAGTGTTAACTAATTACTGTTGCAAACGGATTAAAAATTATGTGACATCAATTTTACAATTTTACAGTTTTCCAACATCGAAAAGCTATGTGTCTGCTCTGAGAACTTTGTTCCGGACTACTATCTTTAAAAAAGTAAATTGCAATCAGATCTTGCAAACACATGCCAAAGCTGCTCACAGTCACTGAAGCCAGCTGTTAAAATAGTTCCGGTGCGTAACTCCCATGAAAACCACAAATTACCTTTTTTTTTTCTGTCCGTGTGCAAACTAAACAAATTAGATACAACATTTTAATTAGTGAGCTTGGGGTCAGTTGCGTTATTGCCCCTTTTTCCAGTCTTTATGCTAAGCTAGGATAACCACAGCCTGACTCCAACTCTGTAAATGGGATTTACGTATATCCATCTGAACATCTCAAGCTCAGAAAGAAAGCATAAAAGCATATTTTCTAAAATGATTAACTATTCCTTAAAATCATTAGCAAATGTGGCAATGTTGCAACAGATTTCAAAATGACTTATTTATTAAGATACACTGTTGGTACATGTGTGGTTCAGACTTACATTACATAACTGAAACTCAGTGTGTCATCAGGTTTGAGTGAATATGTTTTATTCCATATTCTTGGTTTTACAGTCAGTACTATCAGACTCATCCCATATTTAAGTTTCATAGACGGGAAAGAAAATCTTAATTTTACAAATATCTTTACATTGAGACCATTTGCTGTGACACATGTATATGTGTCACAGCATCATTCAGACCAACACAGTATCATGGATCAAACCTGCATTGGTGGTCTAACTGAATGGGTCAATGCACATCAACCCAACCCTACTTCCCAACCCTGCTCCTGACCAGGGTTGGACATGGGTCCAAGGCTGCCTGGATTTGGTGAAGTGCTGTTGCTACCATGATCAGATAATAATTCAATGATACAGACACTTAAACATAATTTAACTGACAAGAGAAAAAGAGAGTGAGAGAGAAATAGAAAGCACACGCGAGTGGGCAATCAAGAAAGAGGGGAACATGCCAGAGGACAAGGACAGACAGAGAGTACAGACACTTAAACATCATTTAACTGACAAGAGAAAAAGAGAGTGAGAGAGAAATAGAAAGCACACGCGAGTGGGCAATCAAGAAAGAGGGAACATGCCAGAGGACAAGGACAGACAGAGAGGACAAAACTTATCTTTCATCTGGCAATTATTCGATTTACTTATGTGTGGGAATGCACTGCAGACTGGATCCTCTGCTAACAGTTTAAGCAGGATTGCACTTGTCTCATGTTAATGGGTCCAATGCAGGTCGTCCAAAGTGCATTGAGCAGACCCACATTACATGCACGCCTGCTGTCTGAAAGGGGTATTAGTCATAGATCCATTAATTGTGGAGCATGTTGCAAATCAATGAGCATAATTGCTAATTGAAATGTTGCATTTTTGCATCAATGTAAAGGAGTACCTTGATTTTTCAGGTATTTAATTTCATGGCTTTGACAAACAAAATATTCTTGTCTCATTATTTTGTCCATAAACATTCTGAAATGTCTAAATTGATTGAAATTATATACACCATGACAGTATTTTATCCACATCACCCACTCCTTCTGCATCAAAAATGCATGTAGCCTGTAACATATTAGCCTATAAGCTATATGCTGTATGTCTTTTTATATATGTACATATATCTCACAGATAGATAGAAATTAAATAAATTATTTTGAAAACCACACTTCCTGAAGCCACTGAATGCATCAAAACACACTGTAGATTTATGTATCAAATGAATGGAGAATGTGTATTAAAAACAATGTATCAGGTTATATTTGTATGTGGCAGTAAATGTAGAGAGAGATTTGAAGCAAATCAAAAAGAGGAGATGTGAGTATGAATTCTGGTTTGGAGTGGAAAAAATCTCTCATATTATCATCTTGTTAAGATTATAGTGCCATGGCTTGAATTACCTTTTTTGCACTGAATTAGTTTAATTTTGAAATTAAATGACTATTTTTCTATTCTGAAGGAGATTAACAAAGTAAAACACAGAGTATAGGATAGCAGGTCTTTGTGCGGCCTGACTAAATCTTTGGTGACATATGGGGCCACGCCTGTTAGGCCCCCATCTGCACATTGCTTTACTTAGTTTGGTTACTGCTCTTCACCAAGCCCAGCTCTGAGGCAGTATGGTGATATACCGATTCTTCTCCATGAGGAGACAGAAATTACAGTCAGTGTGGCTTTTCATGTCTACCCTTCCCCCCTCTCGTGTCTGTCTCTGTGTGTGTGTCAACCAGGAAGTCGTCTACAACCTCCTGCCTCATTCATGCAATCAGTCCAACGCATACCGATTCTTCTCCTTGAGGAGACAGAAATTACAGTCATCATTTCATTCCCTTTCAGTTGATTAACACCTAGATAACATGTATAATATGGGACATATTGTCACGGTCCCAGTGTGGCTTTTCATGTCTACCCTTCCCCCCTCTCGTGTCTGTCTCTGTGTGTGTGTGTGTGTGTGTCAACCAGGAAGGCAGGACTGTCGTCTACAACCTACTGCCTCATTCATGCAATCAGTCCAACGCACATCCATCTGCTCATCAGCCTGCAGTACTTCTACCCCAACTTGCCATTCATTCATCACCAGATCAATGCCTGGTAGCCTGGTTAGCCTGGTATCAAGCTCGTTGGCTACAAGTATAGATTACGATCTAAACCGTAATTCATAGTATCTGCTTTAACTTTGTTCTCTTCCTGTCGCTTGCTCAAATCTCCTCCACATGCTCATCGCGGCTTGCTGACCCACCGTCTCCATCTTCCTCACCTTCCACATTGCCGCCTGTCCCCCTGCTCATTCCCCGTGGATCCATTCCCCTCTGCCGATCCCTCATCACATCCCCTCATCCACCTGTAAATAAACCTGCACTTATCTTCCCCCTAGTCTGTGTCGAGTCTGCATTTGGGTCCCTCTCTACGGCATGCCACACATGTATACTTGCCTTGCAGAGCAGCCACAGATGAAAACCAGTACATTGTCGATCAAGCAGAAACATGTAACTGTTTGATCTAAAAGTCAAAAATGTTTTCATAGATGGCGGATTGACCAAACCCATTTGTCCAGCTCCTAACCATAACTGGGCTCCATGACAAGGGTTGGTAGTTGTTAATTTCATGATGAAGTCAGCTCACAGCCAAGTCTGGGAACAGAAGCAGGGGCTTCCTATAAGTTGTTGGCTCAAGGGGAGGGAAATCCCTGTGAACTTCGACAGCTTCTGAGTCAAAGGAGAGTTCCACTCCATTACCAATTTCTCAGGTACCCAACAGTACAGGGGGAAAGATGATGTATCATCATGGTTAAACAATGCAGGAGCAATTGAACCAACATTTGGAAACGTGGTGCCCGAACGTTTTACTAACCAAATTAGGCTGTTGTTGATGCTGCCAACTGGAACATTTATGCAGATTCTGAGCCAGGCCCCATCTTAGGTAATGATACACTGAACTAACTAGCTGTAGCTAGCTAGCTCTGTAGGGTCAGGTGTTCTAAGCAAGGAGAAGAGCGTACAAACTCAGCAATGACTGTGGTGACTGAAGTATAAATGTGGAGATTGGGCCTCACATATGTCACAACAGCCTTTTAGGCATGAAAAGCGGTGTCTTCTATCAGGCCATGCAGAGCTGTGATATGCCATACGGTATGTGTTGTACAGAGTAAATAGAGTGAAAGAGAACAGTGTTATTGCAGTTACATTTGTTCCACCTAAGGTGTCCAGTATTTAATGATGATTTCAGTCCAAACCACTGCATCTTTAAAATGAAATTATGGGGCTTCCTAATGAAAAGCTGATATTAAGAAAAATGGGAGTGATTGCCCAATGAGTCAGTAAATTAAAGAGGATGATTGGCTAGAAAGTAAGAAATAATTAATTAGGAGAAACAGGGAAAGCACTGAGGATCAGGGAAGAAAAAAGTAAAAGAAGAATGGAGGAGGGTGAGAAGGCAAGGAGCCAAGAGGAAGAGAAGAGAGGAAAAAGGACGAAGAGGAGGACGGAGGAGTGGTAAATAGGAGAGGTCAGGACAAATGAGAAAACAGCTTCAGAGGAGGTGAGCGAGCTGTTGGGTAATGAGTGAACAAAGGAAAGGAGTATCACAGTCATATACAGTTGTACCATGCAGATATCTGAAATGTTAATCTAGTCTCTATTATGGCCTCCATGTTACTGTTGTTCAAGAACAACTGTTGCATTCACATCATGTCTGGACAATATTGTAAATCATACCACTCTGCAATGCCAGTCAACCTCAATGGCAACTTTTGTCCTATTGTTGTGATGATTTTAATAAGCAAACAGTTTACATGGATATTAATGAAATCATACTGTTAAAAAGCATGGTGTGTCATGTTGATTTGTGGTTTCTCATTTCAGAGCAGGCTATATTATTGATTAGTATTACATGTAATACCACCATTAATACATTAGAAACAAAGCAGCAGCCTGGAGCTCAGCCAAACTAAAACTTGACATCACGTTTTTGTCTTTGGACACGACAAGGCTATCACTGCTTTGTTTTTGAAGGAAGGAAAACATCAGGTGTTCACACCAAATTAATCAAATGACAGCATTTGCCTTAATGGTCATTGCAGTGGTAGACTTATTTGTTTCTGTTTTAAATGATAGATTTTATTTTTCAAGCCATACCTAACCATTTTCTACATGATCTAGACAAGTCATACTCACTAATCTGTTGCTTTGTTAAATGGAAATACTGTTTTCATTCATTAATTATCTTATGGAATGCTGAGTTTTATTGAAGGTAGCTTAACAACGATCAAAAACAGGTAAAGGGGAAGCATGAAAGTTAAAAATAATGCCATTGAAGCTTTTATGTGAATGCAGCTGTTGTTTGAGTTGTTGTTGGATGGTATGAATGAATGCCAATCAAAAGTTAATTGTCTATGACTGTGATGTGAGGAAAGTGTTAGCCATCAATCATCACTCTCCTACCCGTGTTAGATCTTGACGCTTTCAATGCCGTAAACGTTGTAGCCCTCTTTATAGGTGGCGTAGTTTGGCTGGTGGCTGGGGGACAGCAGGTTGAAGTTGGGGGCATGTTGAGGAGAAGACAGAGTGTGTGTGTAGTTTCCTGTGTTCTGGGGGGGCGACAAGGTGTTGGCTGCCACCTTCATAACAAAAATAAAGTAATTGTTATTACTATACTGATTGTGCTTATGGAAAAATGATGACTCTTTAGCCCTGTGACTGTTATTTCAAGTGACAACAATAGCTTGAGTACTGATAGCACCAATAGTAGATAACTGCAAAAGTAATATGGGTTTGCATTACAAATTAATAAGAATAAAACAAAAATAAAGAGTTAAAAGTGGTATTTCTCTCTTCTCTATTCTGAATTCTACATATAATTGGACAGTTTTCTTTCTGTAGGTTTATCTCAACATCTGGTTTGACTACTAAAAAACCAAAATAATCACGAATGAGACTAAAGAATAATAGGAAAAGGAAAAGAAATGTATTTTCCAAAGAAAATATTAGTACATTTTTTAATATTTTTTATATTTTATCCCATGGACACAGACCTGGCTGCCATATACATACACAGTCTTGGCAATTTCAATAATTTCAATCACTTGGGCACGGCCTTGCTTCAACGCACTTTATCGGTTCCAATTTATCTTATGTCAGTTACTTTGCGTAGTTGAATTTCATGAAGGTCCAGCTCCTTGTTGCAGTATGTATGAATGGGTTTGTGTGTGGTGCGTGCGTTTACATTTCGATCAAATGATGCAAAAACAACCAAACAAAATGACTAGGCATACCATACTCTAGTTCAACGCATCTATTATTATTCAAATTTATGTGCTTATAAGAAATTATGTGAATTCAATTGACTTAGTTCCTTTCTCTATCTGCCTTGTTATCAAGCGATTGAAAAACAATTTCTTCTCATGTCCCCCACACACCTGTGTCTAATTCCTTAAGAGGCGAAGGACGCGTGATGCTTGCGTCATCACAACCCAAACTGCACCGCCTCGTAGTTCTAAATCAAAACAAAATAAATAAATAAACTAACAAACCAATATTTATCATTGAGGTTGTATTTTGCAGTGGTGTGGTACTGCATTATACTGATATGTGTTTGTAAATGGGGTGGGTAAAACAAACAGTTGAGCCTTTCCTCTGGCCATATATCTCACTTTGAGATCTCTTGTCATTGTGCCACCGTCTGACCAGTTTGAATCAAAATGGTATGCAGAATCTGCAGCACGTGTGTATAGAAAATATGGTGGAATTTGAAAAATATGTGAACCCCTAACAATTCCACTAAAAAAGAAGGATACAGCAATTGGAAGATCACACTCCTGAGCATGAATGTTCCAACATGTTGTCATCATGGATGTATAAAGAGAACTGGATACAGTGTCAGAGGTGGGGTTTCATTAATTCCTGTGAAAGTTGCTCAGTGGCGTATGAAGCCAAAAAACTTCGACTTCTGGGTATAATATTACCCGGACCTTCCGCATAGGTTCTGCACACTAGCGTTACCTTTAATCCCGACTCCAACTGCTCAGCCTCAGGCTCATAATAGCAGCTAATTAATAGCAGTGACTCTGTAACTCTGGATTTGGCTCTGCATTTTACAACTTTTAGAACATAATGATTTAAATAAGGGATATTTAAGTGTTTGTACTGGCTAGTTGTTGTACCTCAAAAAACATTATTAGCTGATCTACAGACGTCTCTTTCACAATGTAAGTCTACGGGAAAAAGTCTCGAGTCCCGTGTGCATCACGTGCACACTGCAATTACACAGTTTGGCCACTATGTCAAATTGCCATCAAAGCCTGGTGCACTTTCTGAGGGCTTGGTTGTCATACATGAACTTGAGTAAGTGCTCAATGAGGATCTGCAACTCAGAGCTGAAAAAACAATTTCATGACGAATTATTGGTTGTATTGTACTGGTCTTTCAGGAAATTGTTCCGACACTGAGAGCACTAGGTCAACGACAAGGTTTTGACCGTGGTCTGTCAGCCCTTTGAACAGCTGGTTGAAAGCTCAGAAAAAGCTACCAAGTGGACCTTGAGTTGAGATGATTTTGTGACCCATCTCCCACATTTTGTAAATGCTTTGAAGCAGACACACAGCGGGTAAGGGGAGATGAAAACTTCATGATATACGGAACCAGAATATGAAAATGTCATGTCAGATATTGACAATACATCTCATGTTAAGAAGTAATTGATTTTTATATATTTAAACACATTAACTTCTAAATCTGCTAACAAGATCCACTCATCAGCAGACAAAACACTGTAAGTGTAACAGAGTTATAAAGTAGTTTAATTCCACTTGTTGCTATGGAGATGTGCTGGGGCAGGTTGTGGGCTCTAGGGCGCCCTCTCTCACCGGAAGTTGAACTATTCCACTGGCGCAGCTAAACATGGCCAGATTGAGAGAGTGGTGTCCGAGTATGCTGCGTGTGACTACCTGTAATGAGCCAGCGACTGACCAGCACATACTCTGTTTCCTGTTCAGAATAAAGTTCTGGAGTGTGACGATCAACCAGCCTTCTACTCATCATTAAAAAATTACACAACGCAGAGTCAGAGGGGTTTGGACCAGCCAGCTATTGTGAAGTGCAGCTGAGCATGGTTATATATGGAATGTTTGTTGTAGAACAGAAAGAACAGACCAAAAATAAATCTGCCCTTCATCTGCTCAAACTAATAAGAAAATGGAAATGTACACCATATATTCTCCAATGTTAACATCTCTCTGCATATACTATTAACAATTCCACTGAGTGATACAAGTGTTTTTTTTGTAAAGTCTACATGTAGTCTGTGTCTAAAGGTTAGCTGTTCTACACTTGATTACACAGCCTGTATTGCCTCTGGTGGTGGTGTCTATATTTTATTCATGACGCACTTGCATCTTTTGTAATGTGATGTCATACTGTTGAGGTAAAGGGATTTTTGTGTTATTCTGAAGACATGATTCATTCATTATCCAAACCGCTTATCCCGAAGGGTCGCGCGGGGGGGGCGGGGGTGGCTGGAGCCAATCCCAGATCATTTGGCGAGAGGCATGATGACATGATGTGAATTCATATATGTCAGCTGTAGTGAGGCATGGCTTAGCAGTATTACTGTACACTCAGGTAGGTGCTTGCAGGGCAATACATACATGGCTTGGCCCGAAGGCATGACAGGATTAAATCACTCCTGGACAGTACTAATCAATAAGTTTAGAACTTATACTTGTAACAGTAGTACTAGCAGCACTGCCATTCAGCTGTTCAAATCACACAAGTCTCCTATTGTCTAGGCTATATTGTAGATGTGTTAATTTTATCAACAAGGCTCAATAAAGGGCCCCAGTTTCATAATGACCTTTTAGCTGTTACTATGGCAATATAAATCTTAGGTGAGCAGAATGAGTCAATAAAAACAACACTAATTTTCTATCTGTATACTGCTCATATAGTCTCAAATAGTCTAATAGTATAAACTATTTTGTCAAGCAAATAGATGAGTAATTTGGATGGTAATTATGACATTATATCAGCCTGGTAAAGACACTGTGGCTGGTTCTGAGGACAGTGACTTCAAAGAGGAGGTCGAAATCAGTGTGGATTGACTGGACTGATGCTTCTGTAGCACTTACACATTTCACACATATTGAAATACTACAATACACATCATATTAACCACACAGGTTTTGGCTTCTCTTTGTTCATTTGTTTTGTGACAATACTCCTCACACAAATTCAGATTCAGAAAGTATTTTTTAGTGAGGAACCTACACATAGCAAATTTAATACCAATAATATTAACTATATTTATGATGGAAAGTGAATTGGAATTAAACTGGTATTTGAAAATATAATGTACCTTCATTTTTTTGGCCTCAGCACGGCTCTTGTAGCAGAACTCTACCAGTGCTACCATCATGGCTAGACCCAGACCTCCAACCAGGATGTAGAAGACTCCTGCCACATTACTAAGAGACAGAGCGCTGGTCTTCTCCTAGTACACACACAGAAGGGGAAAACAGAGGGCAGTCATTGAAGGAAAAGTGTTAGTGGGGTGTTTAAATGTTAACAGCTATACTTTAATGACTGACTCACTACCATTGAACCACTTTTTTTTCTCCCTAACCTGCAGCATAAAACAGACCTAAGCTGTCATCTGCACATAGCTTAGTCATCATAAATACATATGAGAGCTTTAGATTACGACAACACGGAGTCACAGACAACTAGACTGAACCTGACCTGCACACATTAAAAACATTCTTGCCCTTTACCAGTTTGTCGGTGTGTAAATTGTGTACCTTTGTTTGCATATACTGACTGATACTGATTGGGAATAAATTAGTAAATTACTCAATACCATCCAATGTGACTTTTGAGGTCTGATAACATTGTGCAACTACATCATTAAATAGGTCCTAAAAGGACAAACACGAGCAGTCAGACAATGAGACAGGTTGTAAGCAAGCCAAGAGTTTCTCCAAATCATCTAACCCACTTTATTCGGAGGTGAAAGTGAAAGTGAGCGCACCAGCAATGTCAGTAATAATAAAGTTTCAAGTTTGTCTCCCCTTTGAGCACAGCACTGATGGGTGTGGTCAGAAATGTTTGTTGCACCTGTAACCACACCCAGCAGTGATGTCACAGTCTCATGGAGAACACCTGTTATGGAGAACACACTGCAACAAGGTGAGAAGTGAAATTACTGGACATCAGCAAAAACAAGATTCTCAGCTGCTGTTGCTTAAGCTGCTCTTTAAGAGTCATCAGCCAAAAGGCAACCTTTTATTGTAGTGCACTATGTAAGTCTAGCATGTACTTGAAGGTACCTTGTAGAGATTAAGGGCCAACAATTAGAAAAACAAAAACGCTTCCAGATACTTTTATAATATTATGAAACAGACAATCTGATAATCAAACAATTGACTCTATTAAATGTGTAAATGTTGTGTAAATGCATTTCGCAATGCGTTTCCATGGCAGTTAATTATCATTAACTGCCATGGAAACGCCTTTTGTTTAAGTTCTGACCTAGCGAACATTTTAACCACTGAACTGTTCTGCATGAAACACGGCCAATACTAGGAATACTACGAACTCTACTTCTTCTACTCTGTTTACTGGTGGTTTACAGCCATGTCTAAAGCATTGCCTCTACTGCCAACATATGACTGCTTTGCAACGAGCGTAGTTTATTCACCCCAAATCAGTTGATGGAAATGCACCTAATTTGCAATTTATTTTTACTTTTATTGATGCTGCCTTCCAGTGTGGCCATTCACAACTGGTATAAACACTTTGCCTTTAGAGGTGGTCAGACATACCACTGAGGCATACTGAGGCCTTCAACCAACACAGTTCTGTTTGCATTCACTGTTTCTTAACAAAATGTTTCTTAACAAAACAGTGGGTCATGGATAAAGATAATGCATTTCCATTCTAATGAAACATGTACAAAGCAGATTCTTTGAATATGCTAAGAACCTGGATTAATTACATCCAGGTTTGCTAGTGGGGAGTCTCTGTAAGATACACATGGTAGCCACCGTGCACATGCTAATGCATTGTTAAAAGCTAGTATATCAGCACTCTAATGCTCATATGGACTGATATGGACTGGCCAACCACATATCTGGCTGGCTTTTCATGCATTACTGTGCTCACAAGCTCATAAGGTACCACCAACCTACATTAATGTCAAAATTACAATAGTAACTGTACGGCCAGGGCTTTTCTCCTTATTTTCATTCATGCTGAGTTAGTTTCCAGCCCACACTTCATACAATGAATGCATTTAACATTGCAGACTATTCATTGCAACACAGAACTCAGTCAACACGCCAACGCAGTGTCATGGTTTTCCACTTCTGTGCTCACAGTATCTGCTTATTAGTGGTTTTCCTTGAATGACCTGAATATCTGCTGATACACATGGATCAGTCTTTGAGTTACAGGAGAGACATGGGGACTTAGCTCCCCCTAAAGAGTACTGAGATTCCCCAGCTAGCAACGAAATTTCAATTTTGGAGGAGTCTTGAAAAACCATTAGCATTTCTAATGCTACAATGATTGATATAAGAAATACATCAACTCCAATTAAAATCTAATGTCCTGCCATTCGTATTTTTAAATGTGTGTGCACACGTATGGCTGACTTTATCTTCTGTCAATAATGTGTGTAACATGATTCATCTGGTTTCTTATGTATAATGGCTCACATGCTGCTTACATGTGTTGTTTTGGATGCCTATGCCTAATTACTGTGTGTAGATTTGGTGTCAGTTTGACCCTGGTCCATGAGGTGTTGACAGCTCTCTCTCATCATTTCTGCCATGCGTTAAAGCTGAATATCCTTTCTCTCCATCATCATTCAGTGAGGACTTTACTCCCAATCATACATCTTTGTGAAGCAGGTTTCTCCTTCATGTCAGCCACAAAAATAAGATTTCAGAATATGTAGCAAACACCCTCCCTTTGTTACACACTATGGCAAATTAGTTATGTAGAACAGTAGTAATAGTAGGTTAATTAATAGGTAGGTTAATTTCTCTCTTCATAATTGTGATGTGAAAGGCCAAAAGGGGAGTGGTTTGTGGCTTGCTGGTTCTCTCTCTCTCTCACTCTCTCACTCTCTCTCTCTGTGTGTGTGTGTGTGTGTGTGTGTGTGTGTGTGTGTGATTGTTCTCAGGTGGGCCTTATCCAACCGCGTTCCACCTGCTGGATGGACTATAAAGGAGCTGCGTAGGAGGATGAGGGGAAAGAGCTGTAGAGACTAGGAGGCGCTGGGCAGAGCGTGTTGCACAGACAATCACTTTTGTTGATTCACACTACAGAGACTTTTGTTATTTGTTGAATAGTACAGGGGGGAGAAGAGGTGAGGGGACTGGACTAGGTAAGTCGGGTACCCTGTACATAGCATGCATGCAGTATCTGACTGTTAGACACACTAGATAAGCGGGTGACGCCACTCTTGTTGTTTTACACCGTTTGTAGAGAGAAGGTAGCAGGACATTTGTTGTTGTTTTTCTTTGGGGTAGATAGATGATGAGTTAGGATCTGTTTTGTTATCTTTCTTTCAGTTATTTGGCAGTCACCCCTCTGTCCAGTCTTCTCCACTTCTCCTCCTGTAAATTGTTCCTATTTTTTGATGGGCAAATAAAAAACCGACAAGCTACATCAAATTGTTGTCGTGCCTATAATTGATGTTAGGAACTCGTTGTTATGGTGGGCTGTTCACCAAAGGTTGAACTGCATGTGAAATCTCCACACAGGATTACTTTGCCGCTGAGAGTGAATCCCCTGATCATGGCTTTATCATTGGAATGATCATATTTTGGATTTGAAATTTTACTCTTGCTCGTGTAACCGGGCGCATAAAGATTGCCATGAGTGGGTCACTTAATTGTAGCAGCTCTAATTCTATTTCCTTTGTCATGTCTCTCTAACCTGCAATGAAATTATTTGTATTTATTTTTTCTTTTCTCTTATAGGATGTTTCAAGCACGCAATTTTATACACAGCCAAAGCTCTCTCTTTCTTCACCTGAAACCCTCTGCCTCCCCTCTCTTACTCTGTTCACATAATTTATTTCCACTTCCCTGTAAATGCTACTGTATATCTGGATTGGGTGGTCCCAGCACCCTCGTGTTTTTCCTCAGAGTATTACGAGGACAAGCTTGGGGGGGAAATGTAAACGGGGCCAAGGAGATGAATAAATATAGAATTCTAAAAAGGTGCTTCATCCCATAGTGAACATGCGGCCTCCTGGACGGTATGTGGGCTGTTCGAGGTTGAGAGCAGTCAGTGGCGTGTCCAGACATTTTTTACTGGGGTGGCCCAAGTGGGGCACTGACTTCTACAGGGGTGGCATAAAGTCTAATAGACCTCGGACCCTCTTGGGGGCCAATCTTTCCCCGGAAAGAATAGTTTTTATATTTTAAAGTTGAATGCATCAATCTGGTGCAAATTAAGAGCAAGGTGAAGAGGCTAGATCTATGATGAATGTGTGCTATTTTAAACAAGATTGTGCTCTTGTAAACATTTTAATCATCTTTGGATGGGCCTGAATCTTAAACTGCTCTGTATATAAAATAGTTCAAACTAGCTCCATCTCCAGCTGCAACAGTAACATGCTGCTTACACTCATATTTCAGTATTAATAATCACATTATGTATAATAATATATCATTCA
>JAVQJF010033230.1:0-15929 GCA_036023855.1 Gadopsis marmoratus
ACATAAATCAAGAAGAAACAGTAAAGCTACACCTTTCCAAAAAGAAACGTTTGCTGGATTTTCTTAATGTTCGCTCGCTGTCTAGCCTTGCCCAGATACGCAATTGCGAGGACAGTACAATAATCTATAATCTTAGTGTACACAGACTCACTGGATTTTATAATTTGGGCCCTGCAACTTTAACTGCAGTACAAATTCACAATGATGGCATCTCACCAGCCTTTCCCTCCTCCACAGTTAGCGGCATGGTCCTTTTTCTTTTGCTGCATGAATGAGGAAGAAGACAACAAAATCTGCAAGCTGCAATTCCAGCACAAAATACTGAAAAATATGGAAAATTCTGTATATTAAAAAAACTACTTCTGTAAAAACCTGTCCCCTTTTTACGTCGAGGTACTGCAGAACAAAAATCATGTGAAGAATCTTGTAAAGAGCGATATGTGTACCAATACGTGGGCAACAAAGATGTTATTCAAAGAGACCAATACAGCAATTAGGAATTTTGGCGGTTGCATAGTGTTCTCTACCGCTAACAGCGAGTAGATGCTCCACTACAGACTTCATCCCCATCTTTCATTCGTGCTCTCTCCAAGATAAAACTCAACACAAAGATAAATGATGTGATGAAGACATGGTGAATGATGAAGATGACAGGGTGATGATAAAGGTGACAGAAGGATGAAAAATTACTTCAGGGAAAGTTTGGTCAAGGTCTTTTGTGATATTTTTGGGAAGCAATGGCACAGGTGCACAGTGCAGTCAACCGCAGAGATCACATAGGGCATGGTGTCTATGTCCGGGATTTCTGAGGCCAGAGGCATGCGAGTCACCTATGATGCAGTTAGAAACCAAGTTGGATTTTGAGGAATAACTTTGTCAGTGGGTGTTTCTGTAGGGGCTAGCATTAATATATCTCCTCCCACACTCTTTAAAGCAGTGCACTCCCCTCTGTTGTAAAGAGGAAGTGTCTTATTTTTTTTTATTGACATCATACAACCTTCTTTCAGGCACATCTATGCTACACTACTACACACACTCTGCCTCTCCTTTGTCAATTTAAATTATGGCTAGACAAAGGACAGGGTGCATCTGACCAACTACCAAACCTCCACTGTTCCCTGCGTACCATCACAGACAAAAGACCCTGGAGACCTCACTTGTTGAGGACTGAGATGGTCTTATCTGTTATAGGTTTCTGAATTTGTTGTTGTCATGACTGGTTGCACAGTATTCACCAGTTGAGGAACAGATACAAGACAGACATATGGAAGTGACACTGAGTGTACGTTGAAAATGGTTACAAAGAAAATGGTTTTATAGAAAAAAAAAAAAGATTACCCTCTAAAGGTAATTTTGCTACAGTAGATTGGTCTTTAGGTACCCAAACCAGCTTGTAATGAAGGTCCTTTTCATTACTAGTACAATGTATGTATATAATATCAGTAACAGAAAGGAATACACATCACACACTTGATGGAAGACTTTTATTCCAAGGTTTGATTGATGTGTGGGCACGAATGATGATGCTTTATAGCTGGGCATGATTTGAAGCTGGCCCTGGAAGATAAAATATACACTTAATGTGGGCAATGGGTATTTAACTATGATTATTGACTGTGATTGTTTAAAGGTTATATGTGCATTATTTTGAAGTCACTTACCTCTGTGTGTCCTCCTCAGAGCGTTCAGGTCAAAAAAAGTTCCCAGGTCATCTGAACACCATATGAAGGTTCCGGGAGATACCATGTAGTAATTGGAGGGGGGGTAGCTATAATCTTAAAGCTGCTATTGTATGTATTATGAGGGGTAATGTAATGGGGGATGTGTCTGAGGATGAGGCATGTTGTGATGTAGTAATGTGTTGTATATGTATGTGAATGTATTAGTTGTGGGTTTCTGTGTTTAAAAGTCTGGGGAGGAACTGGGGTCCCTATTCTATGGAAGCAGTCATGGGTGTGGCAGGCAGCAGGCTATATAAGGAGGCCATTTTCCATCAGATAGCAGTGTTACTGTTAGGATCACATGCAGTTTGTGCTTCCCGGTGGTTGTGTGAAGGAAGGATTTGTTTGATGCAAGTGTTATGGGTGAAATAAACACCTGGCTGATTGCGCCTAACCTCTGCCTCAAGTCACCGGCCATCCTGACTAGACGTAGGAGGAAGCATGACCAGCAGGAAGAGCTAGATGATGGCGCAAGTACATCAGTTGAAGAGTGAGCCATGTCAGCCAGCAACCAAGGGGAAAAGCTGGATGAGGTGGCAGGCCTGGTCAACAATCTCATCAGGTCTCAAGTAGCCAGAGACCAGCAAATGGATAAAAATTTCTCTCGTGAAGAACAAAGATGGCGCAGCATCAGTTTAAAGACATACAGCTGCAGGTGAAGGAAATCACAGGTTACCCACGTGAGCAAGTGGAGTTAAAAGAGGAGTGACTTCAAGATGGAAGTGATGACATGGATGACAAGTTATATAAACATTGGACCTCAAAGGGAACCGCCAGTATGCAGAGAACAAAAGCTTCTCCCTCTGTCGCCAGATGATGACATTGAACATTCTTTTTAACCACATTTTAGAGAATGGCCATAGTCTGTCTGTCGATGGCCGAGAGATGAGTGGGCTGTTCGCCTGGTCCCTTTGCTAACCGGTAAGACACGTCGTGCCTATGTGTTTACGGACATTGCAGACTCTGGAGATTACGAGAAAATGAAAGTGGCAATATTGGCGAAATATGAAATCACAGCAGATACCTACGACGAAGATTTCGGTCCACGGATATTCTTCAAGGAGAGACCCAGGTGAGCTGTATGTTTGCTTAAATACCTTTTTTTTTAAATTTTATTTTAAATGGGTCAAGCCAGAAAAGTCCACAGTGAAAGAGATATCTGAGAGGCTGATTCTTGAACGGTTCCTGAGGATGGTGCACCTGGAGCTTGAGGTGTGGATCCGCGAACACGATCCTCATACTGCAGAGGACGCAGCTCAGCTGGCTGAAGTTTTCACAGCAGCCAGAAGTGGGACCAGACACGCCACCTTTGGTGGAGACAATAACTTTGCCCAGAGAAGTAAGTCCAATGGGGGTCAGCGGAGCTGTGCTCAAGTTCAGGGTAGAGTTTGTCCAATAGTAGGCAGTTTACATCTAGTAACACCAAGTCATTCCCTGCTAAAAGCACTCCTTTCAGATCATCCAAACAGGATATACGATGTTATCTGTAACGGGGAAGGGCATACTCGGTACTTTTGTTCACTTACAAATCAGACAAAGCCATCTCTGTTGTGTTCAGTTCCTAGACTTGGTACACAACAAGTAGTTAAAGAGACAGCCCGTACAGCACCTGTAGTAAATGGTCAGTGGGAAATAGCCCTCTTAGACACGGGGTGGTTTCAGTCAGTGGTATTGTCCAGCTTGGTGCCAAGGGACAAGTGCAGTGAGGAAACGACCTGCATAAGTTGTATTCATGGGGATGAGCATGAAAACAGAAGGGGCTGTGTTGGTGGGAGCGTGTTAAGTTACTGCTGTGATGACATAGGACACAGGAAGTCCAGTTTAAGTAGTAGATCAATGAGTTTGGTGGCTGATGGAAAAACAAACACTGCAATGGTTTCTAATACTTTCACACAGGAGTTTACTATTCTGGTACTCCGAGTATCTTGTGTTGCATATATAATGTGGTAAACTGTATAAGGTGGTAAACTTTCACATCACAAAGTAATGATGATGATGCTGCATTGCGTCAAACGTTACGCCAGGTTGAACTTCTTTACTTAACTTACTTAACTGTTTGTTTTTCCTGGAGCCCTATGTGTTGGTATCCCCAGTGGGCCAAAGCAGACCCATTCAAATTGAGGAGGAGGAGGAGGCTGTGTTTTTTTTTCTTCATACACTGTTGTGGTCTGTCTGTGCACGTCTTTAAGGCGCCACTATACTCCATCAGAACCGCTTGTTGCATGGTGAAATTGCTTTGGAAACATCTTCAATCACCAGTCACCATCTGAAATGGGACATAATACAAAAACAAAAAACAGAACAGGGTGAACAGCACCAGCCTCTGGCAGGGAGGGACAACAGCACCAAAATTGCAGTCACACTCAATACAAATACACATTATGACTCAGGGTCATAACACTTGTAAAGACCTAGTTTGTGTGTGTGAAATTGTAAACAGAAGGGCCTGTTTTTTTTAAATATTTCTTTCTCCAACTTTCTTGTCCTTTCAATTGGTGAAGTTGTGAGTGACTGTAGTCTAAACCCTCTAGTCACCCAAACAAGCCTGGAAAAAAGAGATGCTAGCTATATTCCCTCAACTTTATTAAAGTACTGTATGGTGTCAACTATATTAAAGAGACCGACACTACAGTATGGAAAAATCTACCAGCTGAGAAAATCCAGCAACTGCCCAAAGGCCCTACAAATCCGGAAAGCACAAGATTCACTGTGTCAATAGATTTTTGGAATTTAAAGTTTGTCACAAATGTGCACTGTCCATATTCCTCCACTAATCCATTAATCGATTAAATTTGTAAACCATCTAGAGCTGCAACAATTATAGTCTCACTGTATATATCATATCGCCCAACATTAGAAAAGAGCACTTTTCTACTTTGATATTTCTCACTACCTCTTCACATCTCTCTATCTCGCTCTCTCTCTCTCTCTCTCTCTCTCTGATTCTTGCTCTGTTTCTGTGGGAAAAATATTAAATAATTGAGCTGTGGTCTGCTAACTGTCTTTCACAGTGTAATTCAATCTGTGTGCCGTCCAATTACAGTAATGTGTAATCTGATTTCCATTGCAATAAGACATGATCCGATTACACTTTGGGAGTACACCTGGAAAGCGTGCGGGCGTGTGTGTGTGTGTGTGTACGAGACAGTGTGACAACAGGCTTAGAAACAGAGACGGGCAGTGAGAGAGAGAGGTATATAAAGAGAGGCATGCAGACAGTGAGAGAGTTTTTGTACTTGTGGAAGAGAACTTGATAAATTTCATTGGACCTGACCCCCCAAACAAATCCAATATAAATGTCTGCTAGCTCCTTATACAGCAATCCCAAAGGTGTGTGTGTGTGTCTATTCGGTTAGTAGCCAATAGGTCAAAGCTTGGGTCAAGGTGACTTAGTGAATCAAAACAAGCTAATTAGCTGCTAACCTAATTATCTTGTCTAACAACACAGTAAGAAAAAAAGAGAGGGGGAAAAAAGAGGCATTCAACATTCACCCATCCCAATGCCTCCCTCCTCCCATTCCTTAATGAAATATGTGTCTCCTCTCTCTCCTTTCTTCTCCTTATCATAATCAGTCTCTTCTGGGCATAGACTCAGACTTTAACCTCCTCAAAGTCAATTTACCTTTCTACCTCTCTCTCTCCTCTTTGCCTCTCTGTTTTCTCTCTCTATTCCTGTCCTCAGCCAACCTCCATTTTTCTCTGTTCCACTTTTTCTTTTCCTGTCTCTCACCTGCAACTTCCACTGCCCTCTTGTCTCTCTCAGTGGGGGAGCTGCTCTCCACCTGGGGGCCCAAGTGGAGGTGATACGATATTAAAGCCCCCTGTAGTTCTGCCTGTGTGGAATTTTATTAATGAAAATATACTGATGGAACACCAAAATAATTTTATATTAGTAGTTGTTTAGTTGCTTTTTCACTCTTACTGATCTCGTATCAGACGGTTGGTGGCAGAGCTGGTATGAAATACAGTATTTCAGTATCTTTCTTAAATCAGTGTCACGACCTGGCTCGTGAGCCATGACAATAAATGGGAGATACACGGCTTGAAACTGAAGCGTATAATTTATTAACATAGCATACAATAACTGAAAGACATACTAAGGTTATGAGGTGTGTGACTCAGTGGTATCGGTGTCAGCAGATGGGTGAGTGGAGAAATGGTGATTGAAGGGTGTTGTATGGTGTAGAACTGAATCTAATAATACGGCCAAAGCCAACTAAGAAAAAACACGGTGCCGGAGGAAGGATGTGCGCAAAGCCAAGCAGAACAGCAGAGAAGCCAGAGCCGCGAAGCAGAGACCGCAGAGCAGAGAAGCCTTGTCTTAAATACTCCTGGGAGACTGGCCAGGTGCTCCCAGTTGCACTAACAGCTCGGCCCACAAGGAACCTGCAAGACAAACGCACCACACCCCCAGCAGGCCCTGCTAAAGTAGGAGGGCCGTCACAGCAGTCATCAGTTTCATCATAAGAAGTGGTATTTTGATATTAAACCCAACTCTGGTATTTAAAAATGAGACTTTGCATTAAGATTTGCACCTTTATTTTAAAACACTAACCAACTGGATATATAGTTTTTCCTCTTCAGTATACAAACAATAGCTAATGGAGGAATCATGCAATATTCTATAGCATCCTTAGTTGGGACCATGAGGTGAGGGTTATATTTTATAGTTCATCATACTTTCATAAGTCACTTCCGTAATCATCATTATACATGCAGACATAAAACAACATGGCATCAACGCATCTACAGCATCCAATCACAACTCAGTCAACCTTCCAAGAGCAGATTGTTATCATCTTAGATTATATTTATTATTTTACTCATTTATTTGGTAGTATGATGTACAAATGTTATAATGGGAGATATAGTGGAAGAGAGAGGAAGTGCGAAGATAAAAAGGAACAAGACATAGTGTGGAACAAAGACAGACCGAGTGAGTGAGACAGTGTGGCTCGCATGCTTAAATGAATTCCAGTCAGATGTGCCAATATGACAACGGTTCATTGTGTATTCCACGGAGCATTAAAAGATATTGGAGAGCCTGCAAATACCTGTGCTGTGTTTCTTTTCATTAACTTTGTTACAGAGTGGATTTTATTTTTTAAAATTTTGGAGAGGTACAGAGAAAGGTACAGAAAGTAGCCTCCCGGAATGGGCTGCATAGGGATCTATATCCGGGGTCAACTTTGATAGCTGGCTTGTGCTCCTTGCCCCGATTATACGATGCTTTATGCGAGTTCTCGGTTACAATGAACTTGGCGAGTGCAAAGTTAGCATGGAGTCACAATGGCCACATTCATTGGTAATTCGCCAGGTTGAAATAAACAGGACTTTTCTTTTAATAGATCTGTAACAGGACATGAATTCCTGTCTCCCATGTGCTACAATACCATCCCCTTCTCTGACCTACACACCTGTACTTTCCACCTTCCTACACCACTTTCAGTACGGCAGAATTGTACAAAATGAATGTAATTTATATATATCGGGATATGTATTAACTAAATTGACTCTTCATTAGTTTGTAACATTTACATTAGTTTGTAACATTTACAGGTTAGCTAATCAATTTTTCCACCTTCCTACACCACTTTCAGTACGGCAGAATTGTACAAAATGAATGGAATTTATATATATCGGGATATGTTTTAACTAAATTGACTCTTCATTAGTTTGTAACATTTACAGGTTAGCTAATCAATTTAAAACAAACTTGGTTAAGTGTACAGATAGGGTTAGATAAGCTGAGAATGCAAAGTTCACAGGCAGTAGAAAAAGCAGGGCATTAAATTAGGGTTTTTAGAGTTGAAAACTAGTGCATTCACCATCCACCACCAATATTTCTCTCACTTTTCGTAGCCGAAGTGTTAGGGGGATGCCTTCTGGATAAGCCCAGTCACATATGAACTCTCACCCCCTCCCCCTTTTCCTCATGTTTTAGGCACGTGATTACTTCTGAGGCTGACCTGCTTTGAACAAATGGTTTAATTTTAGAAAGCTGTCATACTTCATGCACACAGGCCATTAGTAAAATCCAGCAGGGACCTTAACGGACATACACGGAGAAAACTGTAGACCTAATGTTTTGAAATACTTTCCAGGATAAAGGTATTGCTATTGAGTACTTCAACAGAATTAGAATTTCACATTTTTTGTTTCAACTGTTTTAGCACCCATTTCTAATGTTATCTTTCGATTGATTGGGTGTTATCAGTGGATATCAGCCTCATAGATGTGGGCTAGAAGGGGTCTGCTACACCTACTAGTAGGTTCAGGAAGCCGTTATCATCTATTCACATGGTTGATCACTCATGTCAAGTCACCTTAGGTTTAGGTAACAAAACGGTTAGGTATAAATCAAATCAAACCTTTCATACAGGTAAGTGCAGTTCAAAGTGCTTGGTCAACACATGTAGACCATAAAAGCAAGGGAAAAAAACAAAAAACACTATTAAAGAATTTGAGACCAATGCATGTGAGAAAATATATAATGAATATGTAATAAAATAGATTTTAAGCTATGATAATATACACAATAATAATGAAAAATTAGGAAAATAGTTAAGGAAAATAAAATAAAAACTATATAAAATAGGAGGGGGAAAAAGGACAAAAAAATCGATCCCAGCTCCCACTGTCCGCATGTCGAAGTGTCCCTGGGCAAGACACTGAACCCCGAATTGCCCCCCGTGGAGGCCAGCATGGCAACTGTGTCCCCATCGGTGTATGAATGTGGTGTGAAAGTGCGTCCCCTGTTTGTTTGTCTGCCCTGCGATTGAGTGGCGACCAGTCCAGGGTGTTTCCCTGCCTCTCGCCCAATGGCTCCAGCCCCCCCTCCTGCGACCCTTCGGGATAAGCAGCATGGATAATGAATGAATGAATGAACATATAATGTCTATAAAACATTCTCAATCAATTGCCAGACTGAAGGGGTTTTAAGTTTGCGTTTAAATATGTCCACACACTTCCAGCTGCCCTGAGAGCCTCCAGCAGACTGTTCCAGCAGCTCGGAGCATAAACGCTTAAAGCTGCCTCACCAGAGGTTTCAGTCCCGCACTTTGGACCAACTTGCAGACTCGCGCCAAAGGACCTAAGGGCCCGTAATAAAAGCCACTTACGTATGACCTTGTGCATTATAACACTAGTGACTTCTTTGCAATTGACTAACCGTTTTATATGAGTGTAAACTGCTTTCCAATAAACAATAATAAAACATCAGATTAGAGCATGATTGTAGTGGGCTCCAAAGGAGGTTAAGGAGGTCAGTTAGCCGTGTATCATGTTGAGCACTATGATGACCTATATAAGATAATACTTTTTTATGCTAAAAGACATTTTTTTTTTTTTAAAATCTTCACTGTAACCCAGGTCTCCTCATCCAGCCTTTAGCCAGGGGTGGCAGGAATAAAGAGCATCAAAGATAATCATGGCTTTTTAAAAACAATCAAGCTGAATATATTGTGTTTAAGTGTCAGCATGACACTGCTAGAATAATGAAAAACCTGCAAAGCAATTTTATCCTTTGCATTGAATTTTGTTGATTTGGCAACACAGTGGTATTTTTTCCAAATTAGATTATCCTAAGCAGCGAGTGTCTAATGGGCAACATAAGATTATTAGATCTGACAGTGTTAATATTAATGCAGGTTTTGTCATTTGAAGAGGTTTGTTGTATTTCTGTCTTTGCATACAGTATATTGCACATATTGCTGAAACAGTTTGAAACTGATTAGTTTATCGACTGAAAATTGAGTTTTTTTAATAAATTAATAATTTACATAATTTATGAAGCAGAAATATGAAACAATTAATAGTCCCAGCTTTGAATTTGATGCTATTCTCTGTTTTATATAATTTTAAATTAAACAGAATTTGGACATTAAGACAAAACATGCTACTTGAAGATGTCAGAAATTTACGGACTCAACGATTAATTAGCAAAATAATTGACAAATTGATTGATATTGAAAAATGATTGTGGCAAAAATCAGTGAATGAATAATACATGAGCAAAGCATCAAATAAACAAAGATACAAATGCAAAAGTGAGAACAGAAGCTAGAAGAGAGAATATCATGGGGAGGTCGCCATGACCACTTTCTATCAAGAGCTGCTCAAACAGATTTCAGCATTTGTTTTTACAGGGCTTTGTGAAGTTAACTAACCAAATGCACAATTATCTGAATAAAACCTGTAATATATTTGCATTTTTACAAACCTGTTCACAGAATTGCATCTTTACCCATTTATGACTGCCAAGTGTTGGTTTGTTTGGTCCCTCTGTGATGGTGACAAGGTGGCATGACTATCTAAGCACACACACACACACAAACATAGTGTATATAATGAGTTCTGTACATTGTGTAGGAAGTATGAAGAGATATACTGCAAATGCAAATTAATGATGCAAACACAGTCGCATATTATAAACTCTTCTTTTTGCACTGTGTCACAGTGTTTGGCTGATGTTAGTGTGTTTCAGATTTACAGAGTGTGCAGGCATGCACAGACTCTTAACTACTCCATCAACCCTTGATAGTGATATTATCTATGTTGAATGTCATGTAGTAGAATTTTGTTTTGCCGTTTAGTGTCTCATCAACAAGTCTTTACATTACCATAACTCTCTTTCCATCCGTGTCTTTTTCTTTGTTATTCTTGTCTCTTGTTGCTTCTCTCTTTCTCTGTCATACACACACGCATGCCCATACACTTCCATAAACACACACACATTCTTGGCTGCTTTTACTTATTTTCCAAAAACAAAGCCTGGGCATGCAGAGTTGTTGTTAATCCTTTTAGAATGTGTCTTTACAGTTAATATTTCATTCCACATTCAGATGATGTGTCACTTTTATATGAAGTTCATTTATAAAGTCTTCATTCATCAAAAGAGGCATATCCCTATTGCTCAGAGACTGTGACAGTCTCTTCCTCCTAAACATTAGATTCTCGTTTGAAGGTTTTGTTTCATCCACAGAAAAAGAAGGCGAAGAGTAGTTTGAATGAGCAACCACAGAAATTTGAATAAGATCAACAGAGAATACATGGAAAAAGACTTGACTGTACACTACCCATGCTGAGTAATGAGTGATCTAAAGAATTTTCAGAGCATAAACATCCCAGCAGTGACAGCTTATAACCCGAGAATTATGCCAAAAGAGAAAAACACTCAGGGATTACACATAGGTAAATAAATCAATTCCACTTCTATCATCAGGAATACACTCACTCATAATGTATTCACAAGTCAGGCAGACATGCTACAGGACAGATAGACGGATGATCAAAGATCAGTCAGACAGGCATACAGTTCAATACAACTTGACAATGTGTGCAGCCTCTGCAGAGGGTCAATAGGTTTTCATGGATTGGAACTTAATTTAATGAGAGGGGTGTGTGTGTGTGTGTGTGTGTGTGTGTGTGTGTGTGTTGGGGATTGTGGGTATTGGAGATGGTGAGAACACAGAGGGGTCAAAGGGCAGGCACCTTGGGAGAAAACAGACAGAAGTCAGTGATGGACGGAGACAGAGTGAGACCTCAACAGACACAGGTTGTGGCGATGAAGAAAAAGAATAAGAAATGAACAGAAAACAGACAGGTGGAAAGAAGAACATTGAAAGAAAGGCTGGAGGAAGAGAGAGGGGAAAAAAGGAAAACAAGAGATTGACAGAGATCAATATAGAGAAGTGGGCAGTGTAGGGGAAGCGTGAGAGAGGCTGAAGAGATGAAAGGCTGTCTGCTGATTTGTTCCCTAACTGGAGAATTGAAATTGATCTCACAGACAACTGTGTGTGTGTGTGTGTGTGTGTGTGTGTGTGTGTGTGTGTGTGTGTGTGTGTCAATGGCTGTGATGTCAGGAAGTGTGTATATAAGGTGCACGGTTGTGTATACGTGTATGAACGCCACGTGGTGTGTGTCTGTGTTCATGCAGGCATATTAGAGACGGGTCATCAGGGTGATCGACTAAAACAGGCAGAGAGAGAACAGCACACACATCTGGACTTTGGTCAGATACTATTTAACAAGGGTCAGATATTTTCAAATGGCTATTACTGCTGGGTCACATACTATTTGATTGAGTTTCATATACTTAAGCTGCAAGGTCAAACATTTTAAACTCTGGCTGAACTTAATTTCCTCTAAAGTAGCTTCAAAGGGAAGAAAAAGAATGTTATCTGTGTCTCTGTCCGCATAACGAAAGCTAACCCTTTCTTTGAGCTGTTGAGGAAACACTGTTTTGTTAAAGCTGTGTATATTGATTACGTGTGTGTAAGTGTCTCTATAGCATAAAGATAATACCATAATCATCAGTCCTAATTACAGATCAAAATCCTCCGTCATCTGCTGGTGTTAATGTATTCTAATCCAATGATGATACGTGGGCAAGGAGGTATTCATGGGCATAAATTGATTATAAAGCCAGAATATTATGGGAGGCAGGTGCTTATTTCACAAAGCGGATGTTTGTTTGAGTAATTATATACTCGGAGACACACTTCTCCCAATTTCTTCTCCACCAAGAAAAGATGGTGGCTTCGGTATATCGAAAAGGTCATCGCATTCCACCGTGTACACCTCTGTTTGTTTGTTTTTGCATTATTTAACCACAAAAAAATACTACTATGTGAACATATTTTTTAGTTTACAGGGTTGTTGTTTGTATACCAGAGACTTGAAGATCTTGAAGTCTTTTTTTCTTTCTTTCTTTCACAATAATACATGCCCCCTCCTTTGCTAAACCTTTTGGCTTTTATAAAAACTTTTACCTTCTATTAACTTTTCCTCTCCCTACATGTCTCACTTACACCTGTTTCCCTCTCTCTCTCTCTCTCTCTCTGTCTCTCTCTATCTGAAAGAAAGGAGCGGGAGAAAGTAATTCTCATTCAGCACAGCAATTCACAGTGCAATCAGAGGGAATATGCAATTAACTGGGAAAACCTTCAGTCAATAGCACGTTGTGTGTACTCATACATATCGTCCACCCACTACCCTTCCCTTGCTCGCTCCTCCTCCACCACCACCACCACCTCCATCTCCTCCTCCAACTCCTTCCCTCCATTCCTCCAGCATTCTCTACTCTCCTCCTCCATGTTTAAACGTAGATCTTCGTGGAAGGAGCTCACTGCGCCCTCTGCTTGCCTCCTCGTCTTGCAAATCATATCTCATTTAACCACATCTCATCATCCCTTACCATCATCATTACCATCCTCCCACTCCCCTGCATCCCTTTCCTCTTTTCTTCTTTACAGTACCTCCCTCCCTCCCACCAGCCCTCACGCTCACACAGCTTTCATCATTATCATCACCACCTCCTCCCAATCTGTTTACTCTCTCCACCTCCACTCCCTTTCCACCTCACTCCCTCCTTCAGCAACTCAGTGGCATCCTAATTTACAAGTTCTTCTCTCCTGCTTTTCTGCACCTATTTTCCATTTTCTCCCCAGTGTTGGTGTAAATGGCTCAGAACCAGAAAATGTGCCAATGTCCCCTCAAACAACTTTCTGGATTCTTGCGTCTCTAAGTCAGACTCCCATTCATTATCCCATTCATGGAGCCGGTTCGGTGTTTGTCTCTCATCGAGAGAGCATTGGCTCTTTGGTTGTTAGCTTTGTGAGGAACTTCTACATGTTCACAAATCTAACTTTTGTTCCTCTCCTCTTCCTTTTAATATGCTCTGTTCTACATCTCACTGTTTACACACATAATCACAGCCTCATCTGAGCCATTATTCTTTACCTTTTACATCCTCTTATCGTCTTCTCTGTCCTTTCCCCCATACTTCTATTGCTCAATGCTTCCTTCATCGTTATTGTTTATTTTTGACTGGCAGTTACATTCAATATTAATACTTACACAAACACTTCAGCTAATTTAATATACATATTCTATATATACACTGTTTGATTTGATCTAGATTAAGGCTATTTTAATGGTGTGACTATTAGGCCTGCAGTGGCTTTTGTTATAATACATGAACACTCCCAGGTCTCCCAGGCTGTTTTTTCCATCCCACCAACATTGCTTGAATGCAGCATTTTCTCTCAATGCAAGTATGTTTCATTTGAAGAGATTTTACATGGATTGACATTACAATTTATTTGCTCAAGTCACATTTAAATATCATGCCTTGCTATAATTTTTGGTCACTTAACGCTAAGACATTAAATATTAGAGCCTTCAAGCAAATACACTCCGATAGTAGCTAAACCTGTAGGGCAATAATAATGTAACAGGGAGTGCCAAACATGTACTAGGAGCTCTTTCGTTTTAGCTAATAAAGGAGTTTAAGTCGTATTTAAAATCAGCAGGTGTCTCCAAGGTTGATAAGTCACTATGGGCTCATTTTATTGCTGGAGAGAAGAAGGGAAAGTAAAAGAGAGGCGGAGAACTAAAGTTTTAATCAGGAAGCCAGATGTTTTTGTTGAGAACTTGGAATCACCAAGGACTTCTTTACTATTCTCCTCATCTTCTTCACATATCTTCTAGACTCCCTTTTCCTCCCCCTTGTCCTCTTTTTCTATCCTGTTTGATTTCTTCCCCAATTCCTCTGTTCTAACCTTCCCTTGTCTCGCTCGTCTGTCTTACCCTATACCTCAGCTTTCCTTAGTTTCTTCTCACGTCTGTGTTTGTTTGTCTCATTGTCTCCCTGTCTTTTATAATCTCGCCCCTCTTCTGTCATTTTCTCTAAAAGGCGTCATGTTTGACTTTGAGCTCTCTTAGGAGAACAGGTGTGTTCTCTATTAGCTCACAGCAAGACGCACACACACACACACACACATATCCATATATATATATATATATATATATATAGACCTGCTCACACACCACAGAACACACAATTCTCCTCCAGACAGAGGGCCTTGTGTTTGTATGGGAAGACACCGGGAGACAACTTGGGTATGGTCCAGCACAGCAAAGTAGTTCAACATTCTGCTCTCATATGAATGAGATGTTTTAAAACTTTTCTTGTCAAGTTAAATAAATATAGTGGCTCACCTTGAGACCTGTGCTCAATAAAATGTGCTGGTTTTCTTAACCTGTGGGAACTCAAGTTGAGTCAATTAAGGCAGTCCTCCTTTGATCCTGGCTCAGTAAGATACTGTAGTCCAGCCATTCTCAACCAGTGGGCAGCGGCTTCAGTGAGTGTAAAAGAATTGCGTGTTGTCGTGTCATTTTCTGTTGTGGTGAAAATGTACGTGCCACTTGCACATAGAACGTCTTATTTCGATATTTCGTGTTTAGCCTACATTGAAATACATCAAGGCACTTGTACATATTTATGGGTTGCCTTTAAAGATGTCTAACAACAGTGCAAGGGAGCCTGTTGTGCATAAATGAGTGATGTGGCCATCTACGCACTTGTTACAGATACAGTACACCGAAAAGTAAATGAATTTATGGAGGCAGAATGGTACTGCCAAATGGTTAGATTAAAATGAAAAACAAAATGTTTTGGTAATTTACAAAGCCAGTAATTTTTATATCTAAATGTGCTCAAGGATTCACACAAATAAAAAACGTCAAATCAAAATGCGTAAATTCAATGACCAGTTACATGTGAACATCACCTGGCAATAACAACACATCATCAGGTAGAGACAAACATGTTTAGCCACTGTTAGCTAGCTAATGTTCCCTCGGATGGAGTGACACAAAATAGTTTGCTTTTTAAATGAAAAATTGATGTGAGAGTCAACCCTGCATCAGTAAAAGCACCAAAGGATGTGGTGAGGAAATATGAGCCTGAATACATTACATGTGGATTCATAAGAGCAGGCAGTGCAAAGCACAGTGTTTTGAATGTGGTGAAATCCTGTCAAATGTGTTAAAACTATTGAAGCTCCAGAGACACTTAAACACAAAACACCCAGGATGTCAGTTTTTTTCTTTTTCATTTATTTGGGATTGTTCAGTCATTCATTCATTATCCATACTGCTTATCCCGAAGGGTCGCAGGGGGGGGCTGGAGCCTATCCCAGCTAACATTTGGGCATCTTAAGCTTTCTCAAAATCAAAAACACAAGAGCCAAATTTTAGGGAATGGATTAAACAGTGGATTTTGTTTCATGTTATATTACAAAATGCCCAGGACTGGGACATCCACTGCGTTTACTTCATCAGACTAACGTCAGCAGCTCTGCCCTGATTTGGGGAAGCTGACAGTCCAGCATCCCCGGTTGTTACCCGAGATACCATCAACGT
>JAVQJF010033231.1:0-39560 GCA_036023855.1 Gadopsis marmoratus
CCTCAGTGTTCACCCACCCCCATCACCCTGAGTGACTCTCCAGTCAGCACTGTGGAGTCCTTCCGCTTCCTGGGCACCATCATCAGCCAGGACCTCAAGTGGGAGCTGAACATCAGCTCTCTCACCAAGAAAGTTCAGCAGAGGATGTACTTCCTGCGGCAGCTGAAGAAATTCTGCCTGCCAAAGACAATGATGGTGCACTTCTACACCGCCATCATTGAGTCCATCCTCACAAACCTCACGCCACAAGAACAGTTTCTTCCCGTCTGCAGCTGGCCTCATCTACAAGGACGGGACCCCCCTCTGACTCGGACACACATACTCCCATAACCCCCCCTCTCTCACAAGGGCTCTACGCGTTATATTAACGTAAGCCCCAAGACAATTTGTATTGCATACTGTGAGCTGTGCACATCCCACGGCTAATGCTTGCACACCGTGCACATGTATACAGCTGTAACCATAGTACTGTTAAGTTTGTTTTTGTTTAAAATTTCTATCTCTATTTTATCTTATTTTATCATATTTTATTTACTTTGTCTTATTTCACTTATTTTTATATTCAGTTTTTATTGCACCAACAACACCAAAGCAAATTCCTTGTACGTGAAAAACCTACTTGGCAATAAACCCATTTCTGATTGTGATTCTGATTCTGATAAGACTAGACAAACGCATGCATAATTAATTATTTTGTTGTGTATGGTTGCATAAAGTTAATTCCTAGCGGTGCACAGTGGGACTTCAAACCTGAAATCTGAATTGTTGTGGAGAGTGAATTTTACAGACACTGTGCACCTAAAAAAATAATAAAATGAAGGGCTTTAAAAAATACTGAATGGTGAAACTTAATGACTGCTAGGAATAATCAAACACATTATTATTGAGCTCACACAAATCATTGTCAACATTTTGGAAGAACTCCAGTCCAGCACTGACTGGCCAAGTACAGTATTCACCTTGTTTTATAGCAAAACAGAAAGAAGACTGGAAGCACAGTAACTGTAAGAGAGAAAGATTTGACAGTGCTGGTTCCACACCTGTTCACGCTACCTGTAGCAAATTTTACATTTAAACATCAGATCATCTGAGCTACAAATAGCTGCTGCTTTTGCAAAGTAGTAATAAAAGTATTATGCTAAATGACATTTAAAACAACAATGATACCTACATGCATGAGCTAAATCTGTGTTCAGTGTGTTACAGCATATAAACTGAACATATAACATTAAAATGCTGCGTACACATTAATGTGTCAGTAATAATAATTAAATATAATATATTCGGTAGCTGAAAGTAACCAAGTACATTTTCTCAAGTGCTGTATTATATATACTGTTGTAATATTTGTATTTTTTTTATTACTTATTTGTTACTTTACAATTATACAGCACCACATTTCAAAGCATTACATTGATTAAACAGCTATAATTACTGGTTACTATTTTACATATAAAATATATGCACAGTTGATAAAATATATATTGTTAATAGATTTTCCAACAACAGTACATGATGTATATATATATATGAAGCAGTTCACATTACAGTAGCTCTGCCTAAAGGATGGACGATCTGATTCTGAATCGTTCTTACGCCATTTGATATGTTATATAATAAAACAACACTCCGAAACGGGGCAGTCGTCATAATGAGTACTTCTACTTTTGATGTTATTTTAATGATTTAAAAAAAATAAATGAATGCAGAACTTCCGCTGGTGTGTCGCACTAGTACTTTTACTTAAGCAAAGCATCTCAGTGCTTCTCCCACCCCTAAATCAAATAAACCCCAGTCATGTGTACTGAAAACTTCCTGTGAGCTCGTGCAGACAGAGGCTGCCTGGGCTGTTATTGTTTACTGTCGGGCTAAACGTAAAGTAGGTCATGGGAAAAGGAAGCTTCGCCAGCCACTCGTTCAACTTCGTGTGCTAGCTATCTAGTAATAAGTGGCTCCCAGGAACAAAGTCTCTGTTGTGTTGTGGATGTTTTTCCCGTGAAGGCCGGTTGTGAACAACAGACAGGTATCGTTTTAACTCTCCCTTTTACCCAGCGCTGATAGCAGCACGCAGCTAACGGAAGCTAACTAGCTAGTTTCACGCTAGGTCTGAATCCGCATCACCAGTCGAGTCGCACTTTTCTCATTAAATGGTAATTAAAACCGCGACATCTGCCAGTATGCTACGCAATATTCACACGCGTAACCAGCAGTCTGACCTGAATTGTGATGCCTCTGACCTTGTAATAGCCTGCTAACATGTTAATGCGTGCGCGGTTCAGCGGGCTGAACACTCGGCGGCTAGGGCTAGAGGCGACCTGTTAGCTAGGCTAGGCGGCTAACTGAAGCTAGTTAGGAAAGCAACGTCGCACGTCAAACTTTAGCGATGATGGCAATAATCTGCGGACTGGGACCAGACTACTAACAGTTAGCGTGATGTGTGTGTGTGTGTCACTGTTTGTCATCCTGCATAGAGTCGACGTCTTTGTGGTTATCGTTGCACCACAAACGGTCTCAGCGGGCTAAGTTGCATTTCATAATATTGTACTATGGAGAAACTGGGGGATGCACGTTGAAATAGTAACAAGGTATGTTACCGGAAAGGTGTAACAAATGTTACTGGGGACATAGGAAACCAGGATAACATGAAGAAAACACTACATTGTGTCTTACAGGCTGTGCAAGTGTGAGTCTTCGTGTTTTGAGCCCATTCAGAGGACATGCAGCGCAGCAATGTAAACAGCTGCCCAGGTTAACTCCCGCAGACGTCTTCAGTGTCTTTGTCAAGATAATCTTGTTGTCATATATGTTGTCGTTCAGCAGCGGGACTGATGCTGTTCTGCCAACACCTGGACTGAAACCTGAACTGACTGGCAGCCTCTTCTACTGGTGAGCCTCTGTTGCTGCCATGTCCAGGCGAAGCAGGAACAGCCGTGCATGGCGATACGTGTGGGGCGGGATACGGCGGGATGCTGATGCCCGGGCACTTGTGTTGGCCTCTGAAAGTGAAGAATGGAGATATGACCGCCTAGAGGTAAGCATACAAGGGCTGCTGTCTTCCCATGTTTAGTATCAGAACTAATCATTTTTTTCCACAGGAGGTTGTGTAATGTGTGCTATTATCTGCATTTCACTATCAAATTTAAGAGTTTTAGAGACGGTGCCCGCTTTTGGCTTTGTAGCAGCCTGACATCAACACCAGGGATGTGTTGTTACATAAGCAATGTTTCTGATGTTCGAATTTATCTTCTCTTGCTATGTTGTCGCTCCTCAGTACAGCGATTCAGACTCGGAGGCAGACTTTTCAGCAGTGATGGTCCCTCCAGTTCCCAGTGCCGTCCCTGTCACCGGAGAGTCCTACTGTGGCTGTGACTCCCAGGCTGAGACCAACTACAACCCTCGTCTGCGAGGTTTCCACCAAGTGAAAGACTGCCACTGTGGAGAGGATGACCAAGGTACAAGACAACTACTGCGTTTTAAGGGCTAACTGATGTAGGGCGCACACATTTTATAATTTATAGGCTGATTAAGTGATGTCACTTCAATACGGTTCACTACTGTAGCCGATCATGTTAACTTTTATTGAGCTCTGTGATTTGTTCACGTACCGATTCTACAAATAGCGCTTTTGTGTGCAACAAACAAAAAATATTTAATTCCTTGTATTGTTGACCATGAAAAAATTAATAACTGAATGACTTCTGATGTTTCAGAGTTTGACTGGGTTTGGGATGCCAACAGTCGATCAACAGCAACATTACTGAGCTGCGACAATCGCAAAGTGAACTTCCACTCTGAATACAGCTGCGGCACAGCAGCAATCCGTGGTTCCAAGGAGCTGACTGAAGGGCAGCACTTTTGGGAGATCAAGATGACATCCCCAGTGTATGGAACAGACATGGTGAACCTCTTACGCCTTATCTCCCAACATTGACCTGCTCTCATTATGTAAACGCATTTTCCTAAGGAGATTTTGTTCTCTGTTTCTGTACAGATGGTTGGTATTGGTACTTCGGATGTCAATCTAGACAAATACAGACACACGTTCTGCAGTCTGTTGGGAAAAGATGTAGACAGCTGGGGTCTTTCTTACACTGGTAAGATAAACACAACATGTTATGATGTAGCAGTAACTGTTCACAACGGTTGTTGTTCAAGTTAGACATCAGTGGTTTCTTCCTTTTGTCAGGCTTGTTGCATCATAAAGGCGACAAGATGAACTTCTCCTCCCGGTTCGGACAAGGGTCCATCATTGGAGTCCATCTGGACACGTGGCACGGCACACTCACTTTCTTCAAGAATCGCAAGTGTATAGGTTAGTACTGGCCAGCAAAGTCCACTATTGACCCCCAGCCCTGGTAGTTTGATGCCTATGTTGATATTTGGGAGTTTAAATAATCCAATAACTATATATCGGCTAATAAGTTTTATGAAGCGTACTTATGGCCTGCAGTGTGGTATTGTAACAAGATATTATGAACGTGAATCTTTTTTGTCACCATTCTCGATCTAGGAGTTGCTGCCACAGAGCTACAAAATAAGAGGTTTTATCCGATGGCGTGCTCCACGGCAGCGAAGAGCAGCATGAAGGTGATCAGATCTTGCTCTGCGCCCACCTCCCTGCTCTACCTTTGCTGTGCTCGCCTTCGCCAGCTGCTGCCGGACTGTATTGACACCCTGGACGTGTTGCCACTGCCGCCAGGCCTTCGTCAGTTGCTCCACAACAAACTGGGTTGGGTGCTCAGTCTCAATAATGGCACCACAGAAGAAACCCCAGATGGGCCTGAGCACCCCTCACTGTTGCCTGCTCCCCCCCTGGCTGGGCCGTCCTCCTCTGAGAGTGATTCAGAGGGTTGTACGTCTGACCCTGAAGCCTGTCGGAGGAAGAGATGCCGCTGGACATAACTGGACGTCTCGAATCCTACCTCCTCTTTAACACTGGCCGATGTTACTGTCCTGTGGCATCTAGTGTTTCCTACCTGCCTCCAGCTTTCCTCAACATCGATGTTGTCCAGTAAGAGAATAAGCAGGATCGGAGTGGTACGTAGGTTTAAAACTGCGATCTTCTCTCATGCCATTCAGATGTCTTCATGCTCATAACACATTCAAAATCCAAACAAGCTTCAGTAATAAGTGAAAAGATGTGGTCTTATTTTGTTAGCTAACGTAACCTGTTGCCATGTGTGTATGGGGATTAGTGAAATGGTGGGGGAATGGACTGTACAGTGTAACACTGAAGTCAAGTATGGCCAAATTTTGATGGTCATCGTGGTATATTTGAAAATAAGAGACTGTATATTTTCTGTGTTTTCATCTTGTATGCAAATAATCTATATTGTTCTCAACCTAAATGCTATCCATGCATTATCAAAGTCATCGGTTACCTGTTTAACTTGCATCTGCAATTTTCCTTTAGGTTGCCAAAGTAACAATCAGTGGGATGTTGTGTCCCATGAGTGGAACAGACAGGAAATTACAAGCCGTAGGTCATAGACTCTTCTTTATTTCTTGCAGCAGGTTATAGCTCTAAAGCAGAAATGTCAACTGTCAAAAATGTTTAGACATAAAAACGTGGAATGAACCTGAATGTACTTTGAAGCTTTTAGTCCTCCAAAAATGAAAATATTCCTTCTTGTCTTTCGTGATTCCTCATCAGGTAATTCTTATTTCTTGAGTGACTTTATAAAAAAATTACAAATTAAATATTTGTTAGGTTTACGGCAAAGGTCTCCTCTCAAAAACCTTTATGCTAGTTGTTTGTAGAAACTATGGATTTCCTCTTTTCTAAAAGGTGTAAGCAGTATACATTGTTATTTAGTTTAGCTCTTTTAAATCATGAGACAAGTATGTCGTCGTTACACCGTATTGTTTTTTAAGAGCTTTTAAAAAAGTTAGTTTCTTTGACAAAATATGAGGTTTTAATGTTAAACTTTATGCAAGGGTGTTATTTTGGTTTTCCCAAGCAACTTACTTCCAACTCCTCTTTAAGGTTGTACTCATTAGGTCATTAAGGTTGTACTCCTATTCTAAATATTATTAGTATCAAACACTCAGCCCCTATTGGCCTAAAAAGATGGCTGTAAAATATTCCTTTGTTTCCCCATTAAAGCAGAATGCTGGTTGTGGTCAATTTGAATTTGATGAAAGTGGATTCCAATGATAGTTTTCACAGCATAACATTTGTTTGTGTGGTTACAGGAACTTCTCATACTGCTCCTGCAGCACAGTCTTCCTCTCAGCTCTCTCTGTATATGCTTATTGGGTTTTAAACAGTACTTTTTATTTTGAATACATCATAAAATATATCACTAAAAACACAGCTTACATGTTGTACTACTGTCTGGTGACGATCACAATTGCGACTGTCACTGTGGATTTTCCATATTTTGTATTAACTATGTCTTTTAGAACATTTTGAACAGGAAAGGACGGTAGAGTGGAGGATCATGCTGCTGGAGAGCTTTGCAAAGTTTCTGTGGATGTTTTGATACTCCCTTCAGGAAAAATTACAAAATACAAACATTTTACAGCCAGCTTTCAATCCTCCAGTGGCTGAGTGGTGTTAAGATCAGTTTAAATCCCAATTAATCATGAATGACTGAGGAGGAGAACATTCCCCCTGGGTCAGATATGTAAATAATTCTAATTCTAAAGTTTCTTTAGAGTATCAAACCATGCCAATTATTAAAATAGTGTTTGACCCAGGTGTTGCTGCTACACAGTATGCCACCTGCTGCCTCAGTCACCGGCCATTGATCATGTTCACTCCTCAAGGTGTTGGTTTAAGTAGACACACACACAGAGACTTAAGGTACTATGCAATACAAGCATCTTAGGTGATGACAGTTTTCAGAAGGAAAGGGTGAGATTATCAAGGCACAGACACAACAACAGTGGTGAAGGTACCAGAGGACCATTCTCATTAGTCATGAGTAGTGTGACACACTTAATTCTGTCCAGTTGTGTAATGATTTATCAGAATTATCCCTATAGATTTAGCATTGTAACTACCAAGAGGTTAGTTATAGTCCAGCAGATGTATTTTTTTTGTCTTATTTCACAGGATATGTTTTCACATTGATGCATCTAAGCACTTTTTCTTACTGTTGTACTGTAAATAGGAAAAATTTAAGTGTTTCTCTTATAACATGTCATTAATAATACTGTATGTGAAGGCCTTTACTCGCCTTTTTCTGTATAACTTATCAGCATGATTTTCAGCTGAAAATAAAATGAATGCTAAATATGCACAAAGGACTGGATCTGCTTATTAATTAACCAGGGTTTTTTGTTTTTTGGGAGGTCCTTTGGAGTCACTTGCACTCAGTATTTTGTGTTTTTATTTGTTCGCACTGTATTCTCTTAAAAATTTTCAAATGTTTAATTTGTTTTTATTTCGTTAATATTTTTCTATCAGTATTTCTATTCGACCTTGGTAATTCTAAAATTCGGACTAACAATTTAAATCAGTACAAAGGCCAACATCACCGTAATTTGTTAAAGTAATTTTGGAGACTTTATCAAACACTTATATGCTCTGATGTGTATATATAAATGATGTAGAAAATCTTTGTTGTGAAATATCAATTTTAATAACTCGGTTATTGTCATTATTAATGTGCTGCCTGAAGCTTAGTTTACCTCATGCGGAACAAAAAGTGCACTGATGGTTCAAGGGGGAACTCTTTGCAGTCGGACCAACTGAGCGGAAGTTGTGTGCCTTGCGGAGGTCAAGTGGAATTCGTCCTGTTCATCGGGGATATTTTGGTATTTTAAATTCCAGATATTTGCAGGGTATAAACCGTGATAGTTAATTGAAATGTATTAGTCGGCGTCAGTTTACGAAACGATTTTATAAGGTGTTTTTAGCATCTAAGGCTCGCTAACAGACTCGGGTCAGCTTATATAAGGCTATAACATGTTTATTCTTTCCACTGAAAATCCATGCTGATGTGTTTAAGTCACAATAATTTGTTTCATCAGACCAGATAGCTTCTGAATCTCCTGCAGGACAAACGGACCGGTGTGCGTCAGTGAGGATCGTGGAGCAGCTGCTGAGCATCAGACCGTCATGGCGAAGAAAAAGCGACTTCGGCTCATAGCAGAAATGGCTCGGAAGATCCGCGCGTACCGAGAGCTGAAGTCCCGGCCGCGAGAATCCCAGAAGTACGCCCTGGACTATGAGACGATGAGGCGGCCTCACACGGGGAAGAGGCTGCCCGTCCTGGCCTGGCCGGATGTCCGCAGGGAGAGTCGCCTCTTCTCCCTGCTGGCGGGCATGAGGATGTTCGGAGTGGGCCGCCTCTTCACCCGCAAGTCCTGGCTGGAGGACCACACAGAGCCCAGCTACTGGGAGGTCACCAAGGTCAAGGTGGACTACACATCTGAGGTGAGAGTGGGCCACGTGCATGCCCTGCCACTGAATGTCAAGTCTGCATGTTGTCAGTCTTCAGTGTTAAAACCGGTTTGGGAATGTAGGGGGTCTGGTGGGATACCAGTAACTAAACGACACCCGTTTCTTGTGTTTTCTAGAACATGGATCATGGCAAAGCATGGGGGATCCTCACCTACAAAGGTAAGATTGGACCCCGTTTATCTGATTTGAAACCAGGGCTCAAACAGTATAGAACATATAATGTTAAAACGTAACATTTATCTATTTATTCATCTGTCACTGTAACTAAGGACACTGATGTCCTGACATTTAGGGGCTTCAGTTGCCCTTTGGGAGTTACGCTCTAGAAAACAAAACACATGGTGGATATGAGTCTGATTCCAGTATCTTTAGACTTATAATAATTAAATTAGACAATTTTAGGCTAACAAATATGGATAAAGAATTAATTTTGTTCACCAGAATTGTATTCATGGCAGTGTGGAGAACATATATGTATAAAATATACAGAAAATATAATTGATATATTGATCAGTTAATGGAGTAAATGAAGTATCTGATTAAAATATTTTGGTTTGTGAGGGGTGATCATGCATTTATAATTTTTATTTGTATTTATTTATTTATAATCTATATTTTAATCAGTATTTTTATTTGACCTCATGATTTCTAAAGTCCAGACTATATCCCTGATTGTATTTATGTTGTGCTATTTTTTTATGTTTGACAATTGTGACACAAATTTATCGCCTGTAGGCTACAAATCAGTTTCCACATCAGATTTATTCATGAATGATTCCTAAAAAGTGGTCAGTTCCAGTTTGTTATTGTTTGGTGTAATTTTACAGACGTCAGCTAGACCAGACTCTTGTTCTGTATTCACTGAGATGTCTTCAATTGTATCGCTATATAAAGAAAAAAGCACATCTAATCAGAAACAGTAAGTGATAATTATTTTCTAAACAAACAGCATTTGGTGACTTTGTTGCATTTTGTGTTCGGCAGGAAAAAAGGAGAGTGAGGTCAAGGAGGTGGACAAGGTGATGTACCACGACTGGCGCTTGGTTCCCATTCACATTGAGCAGCAGTTTAAGGACTTTGAGCCGCTCCCGGAGCCGCCAGTGCGCTACGTCCCCTACCCTCCTCTGCTCCGCGCCATGCTGCTGGCCCAGCATAAGAAAGCATTCGGCAGTGTTTTGGCCGAGGAGCCGGCTTTGCCTTTAAAGAGGGACGTCCTGCTCAACAAAGACTATTTCCACAAGCAGGAACAAGAGAGGCAGAGGACAGAGGGGACAGCGGTGTAGTGCTCATGGTTCTGAAGATGGAAATCTGACATTTTGGATCAAATCAGTGCTGACAGACGTCGCAGCTTCTTCTGTACTCTCACCTTAATGTCCCACTGAATCCTGAACTCAAATGAGTTATCTGCTGTTTTCATCTGAAACAGGCTTCTCTTTGTGTAATACGTGTCTGTGTGATGGGATGAATATTAAATTTGAGAAAGAAATATAGCTGCTGCCAGTGGTTTTTGATGCTTTTGACTACTTTCTTCTAGACTACATTCACTGAGGTAATTACAGGCTCAAAGCCCTGAGAATGTAGATATGACTGGGGCCTACATTCTTATTATAATCTAATGATATTTTAACACCTTGGAATCACTATCAGCTATCGGGATTTTGCAAACGACAGCTCGCCTTTTTACCGCTGTGCTAAAGGCAAGCCTGATAAATCCTCAGGCAGCAGCCATGACAGCTGTAGCTTACACTGTACTATATGTCTACACCTCTGGGATATTAGGACATCTTTATTTCATACAATAGATGTTGGGTTTGTATGGGAGCCTATTTCCACTGGGGGGGTGAAATAATCAATAATCAAATAGGTGTGGTTGACTGTCAAAATCAGTGAATGAGAAAAACATCTCACTGTCATATACTACTTCCATAATAACACTGTGTGCCACACAGGAAGTGGCATCTGTCAGTAAGAATCGTCAGAAGCTGGTGGGAAGGGCAGCAGCAGACATACCGCAGGTCAGTAAGAATCTGTCAAAACCATAACGCACCAAGGAAGGAAGTCCGTTTTGATTTATCTTGACCCCGCGTGATAATGACTCGTGTTTCCTTGCAGGTGATCTCTCATCAACCTTCCCATCAGCAGTGGGAGTTTCCCCGGTAAACGGAAGCTCTTTTATATGTAAACGTTTGACTTGACATTTTTCATTTGGCACAATTATTATCATTTAATTTTTTTTCTTCTCTCGGCGGAAGTAGGCAGATCTGCGCGTGATTTGCTGCTGCGGCCGCTCCTCGGAACGCCACGTGCCCGCGCTTTTGGGGGAGCGTCCCTAGCCTGCGTGCGCGTCCTTCCTTCCTTCCTTCCGTCCTTCTCGCCGCCTGCTCCGTCCGTCCACCGGCGACAATGATCTGCCTGTTCCTGTCTATATTCGCCTACGCCCTCCAGTCAGGTTGGTGCTTCACCTGTTTGTGCTTCGTTTCATTCATCGACGCTCAGTTTGATGTCTGACACGTGGTACCCTGCTGCTCACAGTGGCCCCCGCGCGGCGGCAGGAGACGCAGCGCCGCCGCTCCTCGGCTACTAGCTACGGGAGGAGCAGCGCTAGCTGGTGAAACAATGGTGCAGTGACGCCTTTAATAACTTTTAGCGGAGCTTTTTCCAGCTACTCCTGTGTGTTTCAGTGTGAGTATTAACGCCCAGGCCGCCTGCGCTGTGCTCTCTGACGTCACACCTGTAGCGGCTACTTTGTGTGTCCTGCTGACTGTGAAATACACGCCGATTCTGTTATTAGCTAGTTAGTGTTAGTGCGCTGCCGTTGGTGGATTTGGGGATTCGCTGCAATGGGGCCGAGAAAGAGAGGAGGAGGTCTGCGTGGCCGTGAAGGTTTGGTGGTTAAGCGGGTCGGGGAGCGTGGTGAGACGCAGCGTAGGTCAGCAACGGATGAGAGGTTGGTTGCAGAAGCTGTGCAGAGGTCAGGCCTGGTCCCTGCTAGTATGTCAGCGGGGGGGGGACTGCATGTCATTTTTTGTATTTTTCCAGATTAGCAAAGCCCTGAAAGTGATGCACGTGGCTCCAACAGGGCCTAACAAATGAAGGGCAACATGTGTGGAGATGCATGTGGGTTTTGTGACGTTCAAACCTGTGTGCGCACTGCTGCATGGGGGGGGGGGTGTGTGTGTGTGTCTCCACTGAAAAGCAAAATGCACTCTGCAAAAAGGGAGACTGAGCTGTCAGCTGTGTGCAGTCAGCTCCCAGCTGTTGGTTCACTACAACACTCTTGAATGAGTCTATACCAAGGTGCATGCAAGGCGCTCTTCACTTTAAACGCTTGCTGGTTTGACCTTCTTTTTAATTGCTGTCATGTGTTCTGTCTGCTTCTAGGCTGGACCGCTGTGAATGAGCGCACCTTCATTGCTGTGAAACCAGATGGCGTGCAGCGGAAGCTGGTGGGAGAAATCCTGCATCGCTTTGAGAAGAAAGGGTTCAAACTGGTGGGCCTCAAACTTATGCAGGTACTTGGGGTGTTGCCCTTATTATTCTCCCTTGAGACTCGTATTTCCACAACATAATACATTTTTTTTTTAAATTGAATGTGTCTGTGTTGTGTCAGGCGTCGGAGGATCTTCTTAGGGAACACTACTGGGACCTGAGGAGTAAGCCTTTCTTCAAGGGGCTGATCAGCTACATGGCCTCTGGACCAATCGTGGCAATGGTGAGACTCTCCCACATGCTGTACATGTGACCACAGGATACTAATTCTGTCATGAATGTAGAGGGGTAGTGATCCGATGCAAAGGGGCAACGCTATCCTGCACGATTGTTCTGCATGCTGTAGTCACGTACGTTTCTGTGCCTGTTCAGGTGTGGGAGGGTTTGGACGTGGTCAAGACTGCACGTAAGATGTTGGGAGAGACCAACCCTGCGGACTCGCTGCCTGGAACCATCCGAGGAGATTACTCCGTGGAAGTGGGCAGGTGAGATCACATTGACGGTCCAGTTCTCCTCCTCCTCCTGAAGGAAACGGGGGGTTTTTACACAGCAGACATTTTGACTTGTCATAGCGGGGAGAGCACAGGTGTCTCTTATAACATTAATGGTGGCTCTGTTTTATTCAAGTCTCTCAGGAAGTCATGACAGTGAGCCAGCATGCACAATACCATGAATTCAGCCGTTGTTGATGTGAATATTTACACCTGTGCTTTTCCTACTATGTCAAAATGTCTGCTGTAAAAAAGACTCATAAGAATGATATAGGTGTCAATGATCAATCAGTCCTGACCAGGAGTGTAATCAGGCAGTTAATTAAATCACGTGTGTGTGTGTGCAGGGCCTTTAAAACCAAACCTTTCTCATGTATCTTTAGTTTAGTTAGTAACAGAGTTTCTTTTAGGTTCTGAATCATTACCTTCCCTTTCTCTGCCGCCTACTCAATAATATCCTTGTTTGTGTCTGTGGTTACCTCTTCTCCTTGTATTTCTTCATTCTCCTACAAACCTGATAATTGTGACTAAAGAGTAAACATTCTGATTAAGGTTTCCATGTTTTGTACCCAGTTTCTGCCTAATTTCTAAAGGATGTTGGATTTGATACTCTAAATAGTCCATAGTTGTGAAAAGGAGTGTGTTTGACCAATGCTAGTTGGAACATGCCTTCCACCTGTGACTACAAAAGGAAAGAGCAGAAGTAAGCAAAGAATAACTATAAAGGACTCGGTTTAATCACCTGATTATCATAAAAGAACACATTAACACACAACTCTTTATCAACACCACTCTATTTACCACAGTAGCTCCAAGAACAGTCTTCTGTTGACCGTTGGATCAGAAGTCATCGGCGGTTGCAAATATTTAGACCAACATGCCTTTATATTCCCCGCTGTTCCCCACGTTTTCAATAATGCTAAATCAATTCACGTGTAAACTGGCAAAATTGTGGAAGGGTGGTCTTGCGCTGTAGTGTGACAGTAGAAAGCTCACGTGATCGTGACGTGATCAACCCGTCACAAACTTCCACTATCAACAGTGTCGACAACCAAGCTTTGTGTCCCCCAGAGTCTTTTATTTTTTCTTTAAATATACCTGCTGATCCAGGTGTGGCAGACGTATCCACAGAATTTTAATCTGTGGATAAAAAGAAATTAACCAAAAAAGGCTGAATGATGTGCTGCAATATATAAGATTTTAAAATATTTCTGTAATGACTGGACCAGCTTGTGTTCAAGGCAGATACAGTTTTGTTTGTGTCTGAATGTCCTGAACGTCCTGAACGTGTCTGCCGGCTCTGCGTTGCAGGAACATCATCCACGGCAGTGACTCGGTGGAGAGCGCCCAGAAGGAAATCTCTCTGTGGTTTCGTCAGAACGAGCTTCTCTGCTGGGAGGACGGCAGCAGCCACTGGATCTACAACTGACGCTCCGCGTGTGTGTGTGTGTAGACCAGTGACTTTTGTTTTGTTACATTAGCATCATTACATGACAAATTGTACCTCAGGTGAGTTATGTTTTTTTGGCTTTAGTAGCTTTTAGTCACGTGGGAGAAAAGGGGTCATGGCTGCCTTGCTGCTGCTTTTTTAATCTGAACTACATTTCACAAAGCAAACGTGCAATAAGTTGATCAGTAACTTGGCAGTGTCGGCTGTAATGTTTAGTCTACAACACTAGCTCATGTTTACAGTTTTTAAGCAATAAGCTTGGATTGTGTAGCAATAAAAGATCATGTGCATCAGGGAATGACACCCTAAATCCACCCTAAAGGTCAATTTCTATTGAAAGTACAGGAAACACAAATCTTCAAACTGTTTTCCAGCTCAGTTTGTTTTGGATCCAGTTCTGCAGAAATTAACGCCGCACATAAATTCTGTTTTTCTTAATCACATGGAATAAGCTCCCAAAATATACCCATATGCCTGTTTATCCCATAATAATCCTTGCAACTATTGACAGCAATTAAGCAACACCACTAACTCAAAGTTTTGCCTTTTTACAGTCATGGTTTTCAGTTTCCTGTACTTTTTTCAAAATTCAAATTCTCTTAAGGGTGTAAAACAGATTGTCACCTGCGACTACTTGAATGTAAAAGGTCGAAGTTTTAAAATATGATGTGGTCAGGCTCAGTTTGCAAATGAAAGAGAAACTGCACGTATTAAATGTGCCGATATCTTTTGTTCTATGAAAATGTCATTTTTACAGCTTTTCACATTGAGGCTTTTCTTAAACACCATGATGCTGAATTATTGGATTGGAACTATCAAACAATAAATCTGCTCAGGAAATCCTCTTGAAAAATGTTTAGTCAGTTATTGTGTTCTGTGAATTAGGACATCCAGACATCAACCATACATGTCTTTCTTTTCAGCACACAAATGTTTAATATTTAATCCACACTGAACAAAGAGGATGGGCTTCAGTGTGTCTGGAGATTTACAATAATCCCCATGACAACAACACCCTGTTCATCTGCTTTACACCACACAGCCAGTCAGACGAGAGAAGTGAGTCTTGGACTGAACCCCTGAAACATTACGCTCCTCTTCGAGTGGTTTTAATGACCTTGTTCACGCGACTCTCCTGATCCTTTCATTTACATCAGGCAGCTGAACCACATACGGTCATTATGAGGGTTTTTATTGGCGGGAGAAAACGTCTCTAATCGAGACTCTTCAAATATGTATGTAAAATATTTTAGCTAACAGCCAATGTCATAATTTTGACTTTCCATTTATTCCACGTCGTACCTTCACTCACCCTCACTTTAAAGTCCACTTCAATCTTAAAGCCAAAAGAAGACGTCAGTATGCTGTCTCATGGGATTTGTATTCACTCACAAACACCATCGATCCATAAACACCTGACATCTGCCTCAATTAACTTAATGTAAACGGGGTCCATCTCACAGCATAAATTGCTGATTGGAAATCAGACAGATTTCTGGTAGCAATGCAAGTCAGTGTTATTCACATTGATGTACCTGCTGTTTTCCTTTGGTACAGTTGGGGCTCTGGGCTTTGCTTTAAGATGAAGGTGGCGGTTTCACAGTTGACAAACCAAGTGGAGGAGGAGTAACTCTGGGGCAGATGCAGGACAATTGAGGTAAATATAGGAGGAGATGCAGTGTGCTTACAGGGTGAATATAAGATTGATACAGAGGAGGGAGGTAGTTATGATGCTGGGTTACAAGGCTCATGAAGATAGTTACAATGCCTTCTGTGGGACAGAAACAGGATGGCAGGCAGATTACTAGATCAGAGGAGGTACTTACAAGGCATTAAAGTTACAAGGTGACGGGGCAGGAGGGGATATAATAGTTACAAGGGAAGATACACGGCCTGGAGGGTCGTTTTAGAGCCAAGGGGGAACTTTTACACGACCGGGGGTAATTACAAGGTTTGAGTGGCTAGAAGCTTTTTTTTGGGGGAGGGGGGATTTTTAGGAGATGAGTGGGTGGGGTGTTAAAAGCGGTTCCAGGTGTCACTCAGGTATGTAAGACACCTGCCAGACGATGATGTGGCTCCGCTCAGCTTTGCACAAAGCAGGTTTCATTTGCGAAGCTCCACCACTCTCTCCTTCCTCCGTCTCGTCGTCCTCTCCATCTCCTGAGGAAAACAGTAAACACGGAAGAGCTGCAATTACACAATGAACACATACTGAACTTTATTGTGCTGATAGTATGGTTTCTTTGTTTCTGTATATTCTACACCAACACTTCTATTAATTTCCATAAAACAAAAACAGTTCCAGATACTACATGCTGTATATTTAAAGAACCGTTTCAAATCCTTTTCAAAAGCTGAAAAGGAGTAATCTTTAAAAAATGTACATTTGTGTATAGAATGTTTATCAGTATTATAGTTGAAGCTGGGGAGACTTTATGTATTGCCAAACTGCAACATGTTAAACTCATTACAACAGCAGTGCTGATAAAACTATTGGAAAATTCACTCATGACTTATTTTTTGTTTTACAGAAAGTACAAGTAGAGTGTCGATTTGGCTAGAAGTGATAGTTGACCTGGTGCATGACAGACTGTATATAAAGAGATCTTTACAGTCTATGGTGCATCATGAATGCTTACTGCCCTCTAGTGCTCATAGTGGAGAACTGCAAAAGATGTAGTGTTGCATTTCCTCATCCTAGCCTCTGGAGGGCAGTGCCAACTTTGCCTGTTCATTTATACATTTATTTATATCCTGTATCCCTTATAGATCCCTTTAAAAGAGACAATATTTAGATAAAATATCAACATGCAGCAACATAATTTAAGTACTTTTCCTATTTCCTCGTAGCTCAGCTGTTTGCTGCATCACACCGCCACACCTAATACGTTTATGTGCAGATGTGACGGCTCACCTATACGGAAGTCGATGTAGCCCTCTCCTCCACTCAGCACTAACACGTTATGAACACTTTGGGCTTCCGTCTCTTGGGGCGCTGTTGAGCCCTGCCCCTCTGATGGACTGTCCAGCACACTGCCGTTTAGAGTGGCCAGAACATTGCCTGTCGCACACAAGAAAACACAAACCGGTTAAAGAGTGGGGAATGTCGTCCGTTACAGACGTGTTACAGAATGCAGGGTTTTTTATGTACTGTATTATTATGGGTTAAGACAGGTGTTACCTGCTTTGAAGTGTGTAAATTAAGAGTACACTGAATTCAGAGCACAAACAGGACATGATGATCTGCTGCACCAGCAGACAGAAGAGCTTTGTGCGTACCAGGTACGGAGACAAAGAACTTGACGGCATCACGGTGTCCATGGAAACAGAGCTGGGCCTGTGCCATGGAGCAGTATGGGATGAAGCTGCCGCTGCTCTTCTCAGGGCAGTCGTCACTGTACACATGGATCACTCCACCGGACGATGTAGGAGACACCTTATTGGCTGAGGGAAGAGGAACCCAGCGGTGAGAAACTAACCAACTGGGAATGTTCACAAGCAAGTCATACGTGGTAGCAAAAAAAGAACACCACCCACAAGATCCACATATTTCCACAGATCAACTGAAAATGAGAAATGTTTGAAACGAGTATTTCAGACACAGGTTTCAGACCGCTAAAAAACATCCCCTTGCATGCAATAAACCTGGTCCACACAAACATCGTTTAGTCATTGATGCCATGATTTCAATTCAATTTTATTTATATAGCGCTATATCATAACAGAGTGTCTCATAGCACTTGTTAATATAGAGCAAGTCTAGACCAACTCTATATGTATAGACCCAACAATTCCACCATGAGCAAGCACTAGGCGACAGTGGCAAGGAAAAACTGCCCTTTAACAGGCAGAAAACAGGCAGAAACCTCGAGCAGGTGATGGTTTGACCAGGCAAAGGAGGGAGGGAGCGCTCCCACTTACCCCTCACACCAAGGAGCTGTCCCCGGTGAAGGACCACCGCTACAGGAGGCGGCGGAGGAGGAGGGAGAGGGTGGGAGGAGAGCAGAGGAGAAAGAGGACAGTAACAGTTATGACAAAGACTGTCTGTGAAAAGAGGTGAAACCACTGAAGGAAGGCAGGAAAACAAGGTGGACAGAAAGACGGGGAGTTCATGGGGAGAAGAGTGAGCTAAAGGAGAGCACAGATAAACAGCATGGCAGTATGCGAGGGTGTTTGTTTTGTTTTTTTATTTAAAACAAAAAGGCTCTCCTCATTGGTCAGTTCAAGTTACTTAATGAGATTTTAGATTTGATACAATTTGATTCGATTATGAAGCTGCTGTTGGTTTCTGCAGTGTCTGAAAGTCAGGTACTTCCCATTAGCTGAATTTGAGATTATCTACAAAAATCTAAGTAGTCAAATCTCTGCCACCAATCAATCCAGGAATAAAATTACCTTCTGCACCTCATAGCTTAGGGGTTTTAAACCAAAATGTAAAGTTACTGCTGGATTCAGATTCAGACCCACACCAAAAAAAAAAAAGAAAAAATGTTCCTTTACTCGCATCTAATTTTACACCAACTCTACAACAACATCTAACTCAAATCTGTTTACAGTTTTTGAGATATTCTGTCAACTTAAATCCAGACAGGTAATGAAATTGGACCATAAAATAACCTCCTTAGCAGAGGGTCTGTCTCAGGAGGATTTTAACACCACTGAATACTTAAGATTTTGATGAGAATTAGATTGTTAATCACCCCAAAAATGTTCACAAATGTGGATTCAAATGTTTTGATTTTAGCAGACAGACAAAGGTCTTTCTTCTATAAATATACAGGCACCGTTTGCACAGATTCAGAGCTTATGACACGTCTGCCCAGCTGTAAAAATTAAACTCACTCTCTGTCAGTGGGATGGAGATGATCACACCATTTCCAGTTCCAACCCAGAGACGATTTCCACCAATCAGAAGTGCTGTGATTCGCACAAAAGAGAAGCCCAGCTTGCCAGTACCTGTGAATTACAACCAGAGTCAGCGGAGAACAACTTAAGACTGATCAACAGGCTGCAAACACCAGCATCAGTCACATGTTGCAGCAAAGGTAGCCAAAGTGAAAAGACCCTTCCTTTAAGATGGATAGACGAAATCTCTTGAACCTACTGACCTCGTCACTGAGGCTGAGACTCTCTAAAACAAGTCAACATACTCTCACCCAGCATCTTGCTGACGTATGGCTCAATGTCCACGTCCTGGAGGTGCTGGTGCGTATGCGCATGGTAGAGCCGGAGGGTCGAGTCTAGCCGGATCGACACCCACACACCGTCGCCGATCCACGCTAGCTGCCGCACCTGACTCTCCCTGCGAGGGTGGGCATCGAAGGACTTCTACAGAGCGGTAAAAGAAAGAAAGAAACACTTAGAAGACGTCAATGGAAATTGCTGCTGCATAAAAGACAAAAGTTGTATGTTGTGCTCATGATGTAACAGTGGATTCATAACGCACCTCGATCTGCATGCTCTTGGGCTGGATGACGTGGACCTTGTTCTTGTAGCCGCACCAGACCTTGTCATGGACCACAGCCATGCAGCGGATGGAGTGATGAGGTCGACCAAGGTCCATTAGATGGTAGTTGGACAAATCCCACTGGCCATCTGCTGACAAACACGCAGAATATGCAAAGTTTTACTTATTAATAACAGTTGAGAACAGTTCCTCGTCTACACGAAACACATCAGCAGCAGCTTAGTGTTTCATCATCAGTGCTGATCAATCGAACAGACACGTATCACTGTGAAAGGATTGTGACTCCACTTTTGGTGATTTTAGCCTCTGATTTTTGCTTTTCATAACTCTTAGGGCTCTGTTGGAAAAAAATTAAAATCCCAAATACCCTCTGATCTATGGAATATGGCGAGGGTTCCGTCAGCGAGGGCAACCAGCACTCGACCTTTCACATGCCTGCAATTGGGGAGGAGACAGAAGTCTTTTAAGTGAATTTCTAATTCCCAAATTCCAACTACACATTTGCCTGCAAAGTACACAGAGTTTAACTGTCGCCATCACTTACACCAGACTGAGCACCGAGTCTTTGAGTTTGATGGAGTGGAGGCACTTCTTCCAGTTTCCAACTGCTGAGTGGACGTAGAGCCTTGAGGAAGAACAGAGGCAAGACACTCCAGAGCAAAACCAAACTGCATATAGAGTTCAAAAGAAGCATGTCATGATATTTATATATATTGTTTTTATATATATATATATATGTAAATGTGTGTCTTGGATTGAAGACAGGCACTCTCTTTGGGAATCTTCCTACCCAGCGTATGACTGATCTTTTCTTACATAAGTAAAGAGGTAACAATATATATGTAAGCTTATGACTTATATGTGATCAGGGTGAAAACGTGATTGTACTATGTGGTTTTAGATATTGTGGGGCTGCAGCAGAAGTTTGTGAGTAGTTCTGCTGAGCAACTTACCAGCCGTTCTGGGCCCCGAGCCACATAGTGGGGGCCACGCTGGTGTAGTTCTTGGCCTCCTCACCTCCGTCCTCTGACTCTGGAGGCTGAGAAGTTTCCTCTTTGGACTGACCTCCGTTCCTGTGTGGACAGATGAGATACACACTTATGAACATATTTCACGATAGTGATGCAAATCCTTTCCTAATGCACTAAAGGTTTATCAGTAATTGTCTTTACATGAACAGACTTTGACCTCCTACCTGTCAGAGGCGTCTGCTGGACGAGGCTGGGGATCCGTGAAGACGTGTTCAGTAAACGGTCCTGGAGGTCCCAGCTCTGTGTGGCCGGCTGTTGACTCGGGAACCTCCGTGGCCTCCGTGGCCTCCTCAGCCGACTGGGCGGGGTGAATCTTCCCATTCATCGGGGGAGCAGTGGGGGCTAAAGCACAACACCACCATTGAAATAAATAGATGAACTTGTGCGCTTGATCAAATGATGATTAAAAAGATGCAGGAGCTTCGAGGGTGTGCCCACCTTGTCCTTTGTCCATTATGGGCGTGTCAGTGCGCGAGGAGCAGTTGCTACGGGCTACGCTGCAGTTGGTGGCACAGCCGACAAGTGTGATACCAGCCAACATGCCCTCCACGCTGCCGGCGTCCTCGCCTCCTCCTGCTCCACCGTCACCTGGATCCAACACGATCTCTCCTGCTGGGTAGTCGCTCTCACTGGCAGCTGGATGCAAACAGACACACACACACACACACATTAACACACACTGCAGCTGCATCTTTTACTAAACTAAATATTTGCAGCACACATTGTGGGGAGATCCCTCCACAGAAAATCTGGCTGTGCCAGTAAATACACTTTTTTGAATGAATAACAAAAATCTGATGAAGGTTTCACACAAGATACAGCTGTTGATTTACAGTCTGATAACTAGGAACGAAGTGTTGGCAAATAAGAGATGACCGTTTGCATTTTCACATTGTAGAATAACACAATTAAAAGTACCAAAAAAAAGTCACTCCTTTCAACATACCACATGTATAAAAATGCGACCGTGGGGGTTTAACAAGATCTTTGCATCTCACCCGGCACACTGGAGATGCAGAGCACGTGGGCATTGCAGACGTTGAACTGGTCGACCAGTGAGCCCGGCTGGTTGGCATCGATGATGACCACCTTGCTGGCAGAGTGGGTGCTGGTGAGGATCCACACTCGACTGCTCATGGTGTCCGTTTCCTGGAGCTCCTTCGACTGGGAGAGATGAGACGATAGGCTCTTAACACAATAATGACCAACTGAAGAAGAGCAGACATGGTTCGTGTGTTCTTCCATGTCTATGATGATTTCTCGCTGTCATGAATGCATGTTTTCAACTGCACTCTAGTTGGAATATAACTGATGTCCTCGGCCTACCTTCCTCTTCTCTGGGGAGCTGTTGCTGCTCTTCTTGCCGACTCCGTTCTCCTCAGCGTGCAGGGGATCGCTGCTGCCTGACGGTGCTTTGGCCGGTACCGACTCCTGACTGCTGGCCCTCCACCCTGTCAGGTCCACCCCAGCTGCACACCACAACTACAAGCACACACATGCAGAATTAAAAAAAATATATGTAAATGGTTGGTGGTTGAAGTGCTGCCTGAACACGTCTGAGTGACTTAAAAGCCTGCCACAGTGCCCTTTTTTAAAATTATGTTATTGTGATTTTGGTTCAAGAACAAAGACCATGTATCGTTCTAATCCAATTTCCTTTACAGCTGGGAATACATAAAAAACCTTGAACGCCTCACCTTCCTGTTGGGGTCCTTCTCTACCAGAGGACGACAATACACCGGGACGGGCACATTTTTCATGCGGTTGTCCTCTTTCTCGTTAGTGGGCTAGAAGTAGAGGTGATAAGAGGTGAGGAGACAAGCAAAGTAGTGAATTAATGTCTGGGTCCATGAAAACATCTTCAATGAAAAACAAGAGCCTTCAGTGTTTGTTTATGTACTGCATACATACACAAAAGGAAAACTCAGATCGTCAGTTAATGAATTCCTATTTTCTTCCCAGAAAAATGGTGCTTTTACAGAGAATCCATTCGCAAAAATTAGATTTTTCTGCTATGAATCTCCATTAGAGCTGTACTGGAAACATCCGGATGCAATGTCATGTTGCGGCCAGAGAAAATAACACACAAACAAAAGCCTAGGCCACTACTTTGTAACTAAGTATTTTAAAGTGCATTTTACCTTTAAGGAAGAACACTGAGATCAAAGGAGGAGTAAGTAAGTAATGATGAAATCAGTGTGTTAAGTCTGGCAGGTTGAGACAGACAGAGGTTAAAGGTTAAAAGGTTGCAACAACATTGGCAGAGGGCGAGAAGATTAGATGGAATAACTGGCGTTTACCAGAGAGTTCGATCCCAGCTCCACCCGTCCACATGTCGAAGTGTCCTTGGGCAAGACACTGAACCCTAAGTTGCACCTTGGTGCCGCACGAGTGGCTGCCTGTCACAGCTCTAATACTATTAATCCCTCAGTAGGGAAATATGTAAAGTATAAATATTATCTTATTTCATATGAAAGTTTTACTCGGCTCAAACCGTGTTGGCCTTTTACTTTCACATGGAGCCGATTGTGCGTCAGTGTGCAAAGTACAGTTCATGCCGTCTTGATTATCTGGATATGTATTCAGTGTCTCTTGTTTTCTCTGGCTAGCTAGGGGTCGGGGGGAGGTTAAAAGGAGGGGGAGCCGTAAAGGCGCATGCTGGCACTCTGTCGGTCTCACTTGCCTGTTGTCTCTTCAGCGGGCTGTCCTGAGTGGTGTCCGTCGGACCACCAGGCTGTGGGAGACCAGAGTTAGAGCCAGCTGCCTACCAACACACGCTGCCCTCTGGCCTTCGAGCTGCCGGCCAGTTTAAAATACACTTTGGTTCAAGTATAAACATTATTTCACGGCATCACAGTGGAAAAGACGAAGCTTTCTAATATTCTTACAGGTGTTGGTTTAATTTATAAGATTAGGCATATTTTTTTTTATCTATAAGTCCCATAAAAAGACCAAAATCAGCAATGGATTTATCCTACTAACAAATATTATCTGTGCAGTCTGATATAAATTATTCCTCTGTGCCATAGAGCACGATGTTGCACATGTTCCTTCATGTCAGTGAGAATGGGAACTGTAGTTCTTACATCATCCTGCTCTCCTTTATACTCACTAAAGCACCAAATGTGTATTAATCCGCATCTAAAAGTAGTCCCCAACAAATGCACTATTTACTCCTGTTTGAGTGACATTTGCTGCAGTTCCCTACAGTGACCAACTGTTTTTGGAAATTACTGAGCCTTTTTAGGAAACTAAGCTACATATTTGTACATCTTCAATAGGAACCAGTGGGCTCAGGACTGAGTGTCACAAACAGGGTAGTTGTAAAGTATTGAGAGACAGATTAACGCTGTGCTGGTTTTGGTCTGTTCATGAGATTTGTTGACCGTGATCTACACGGCCCTTTGTACAAAAAATATGAAATGTTCCTTTTAAACTGGACACTACAGAGTAGAAATGACATAGCAGATACAGTCAGAGCAATCTTTGCCCGTTAATACATGAGCCACGATGTACCAGCCATAAACAAAGAAGAGGACGCAAACATGATGCGCTCATCGAGAAAGATGGTGTTTTTCTTGCTGTGGTAATGTTCACTTCACTTTCACATGTGAGAATAAACCCTGCAGGTTAATTCCCACATGTCAAACAAGAGTCAATACGATTTTGAGCTCGGGGAAATGATGTTCAGAAACAATGTGGTTGTATATCTCACATCAGATTTATACATTTAAACATAACATTTCTGGCCCTGCTTTTACAGCAGACATTTGGTACCAATAACTTCAGTGTCACGCACAGTGTGGGAGATTTGAGTGCTGAGCTTCACACAGTGTTTTGATTTCAATCTGTAGTCAAATGTTCTTGTGTGACCTCACCATTCTCAAGTTTATTCTACAACCACACTACTTTTCCGCACATTTATAATTGTGTTTCTCATGCAGAGTTTGTCGCAGGTTTTCAAAGCATGGTTTACAACCACAGGCTTCAAATCTTCTTCAAATCTTATTCGCCTTCAGTGGAGTCCACAGGTTTTCACCTCCATTGCTGTCAGTAACTTAAACAACTATGAGGCAAACTGAGATATTTGTGTGTTATTGTTGTGTGTGTGGAGGCCCAGAGTTGGGTGGGTTATGTGTGCGTATACCTGTTTGAATCGAGATGGGACACTCCAGCCACAGGCCTGCATGATGCCGTCATCGCGGCGCATGTGCTCGCGGACCTGCCGGTACTGTTCACGCCTCTGCTCTCGACGGGCCAAAAGTGCAGAGTCGCTGAGGAGAGATGCAACACCATTACTGGCCAGTCTGGAAGCGACGGGAGGGAAGGAAGGGAAGAGAGAAAAGGCGAAGCGTTAGCAGCCTGGCCAGCCAGCAGCAAGACATAGACAGAAGAGAGAAAGATAAAGCAACAGCAAATTGTTACCAGCACAAGTTTAACTAGCTTCTTTCAGCTCAAGCCAAGCAATGTTTTATCACAGTAAACTGAAATGTTTGATTTTAAATATGTTTAGTGTGTGTGCCCTGTTTCCTCATATGTGCCTTTGTGTCTACATGTGTCTGTGTATGAGTCCGATATATTTATGTGCATTTGTGAGAGAAAGGTTAAAAAGGTGAAGACAACTTGAGGCAATATCAGAACAAACTTTCTGATTCTGACTCTGCCATCCAGTCACACTTTACAGGAATAAGAAATGTTCAATGTGCAACTTCACAAGTTCTACCTTGAAAAAGGATCTTATCTTTCCAAATGATCTCTTAATAATTGTTCAATAGCCAAAAAAGGCTTTAGGCTACCGTTATAACCCAATATTCAGGTAAAATAATATTCAGAATATTTCCGAAAATGATGCATTAAGAGATTTGTCTGAATGGGATACGAAGGCGTTAACAACCAATCCCAAATGGTGAATACTCATGACACTGCTGGAAGCGTTCTACTCTCCAAGCTGCCACAAGCGAGCAAGCGACTGGACGTTCAGACTAAAGCGGGAAGCAGATAAAGATGGAGGTTTAGTGTTTAGTGAAGGTATCTAGCTGGTTGCCGCTCACTCTTCGGGGAAGAACTCCAGCGTGCGGTTGGAGGTGGAGATCTGACACATGGTGTGGCTGCGTCGCTGAGAGAAACCAGCCGGCGAGGGAGACTTATAGTGGATGTTGACGCTGCAGTACGGCCGCTTGACAGGCGGAGGGCTGGACGATGTGCTGAAGAGACGCGCAAAGCTGGCGGATGGATGGAGAAAGAGGAAGAGAGATTTTACTTTTGACTGCTTCGTTTTGCCAAATCATTTGTTCTGGGAATTTCTAATTGTACTGTAGTGAATATGCTGACTAAAAGCAGACTCACAACTGCCAGATGGTGGACTTCTTTTTCTCTTGGATTTGAGGACTCTCTCGGGACGCTCTGAGAGGAAGGAGAAGTGTCAGTCAAAAGAAAAGATGAAAAAACGTGTACTTTTTGTAGGTTCAGTCCATTTTCATGCAATTTAGCCACCATCTCTGGCATATTTGTGCAAACAAAGAAGGTTTTTGTGATGCTGTACAAGCACAAACAAAAAATCTGGACACTGAAATAACATGGTGGCTTAAATGAAAAACACAGAATTTAGCTCAATCAGGCAAATTTTTTTTTAGCTGTGTAAATAATGAGTGTTGATTTAGACACTTGTTAAACATTTCAGTATTCTGAGTTTCAAACCCGGCAACCTTCCTGTCTTTATTAACGCAGTGTCTTCTTCTCGTCTACCTGATCATTTCTGTCCACCGGACGGCCTCCTGCAGCTCCATCAGTCTCTCTTTGTACTGATTCCTCTCCATCAGGACTCGGGCCATCTCCACCCGGGTGAACCGCCGCCGCTGCGTCATCGTCATGTCACCGTCCTGCATGGGTGATGAAAACTGGGACAGAGCATAGTGCCATTTTCTTTATTTATCAAACATGGTCTGAAAACACACATAATGAGCAGTTATTTCATGTTTTAATGTGTTATAAGTCTTTTTCCACATCAACAAAAAAATCTGTCATTGTACAGTGTGAGATTCTCATTATAGTAGTGATAAAGAAAATAACTGATATCTCAAAAAGGCCCATGCACACCGGTTCAGCGTGCAGGCAATTTACTCACATCATCACCTCCTTCATCCTTGGAGTCCCGAGACGCACCGAGAGCCTCTGCTCTTAACCTGCAGCCCAAAAGCAAAACCAGCGAGTATTTAAACTCAGTGGGAAGATCCAAATTCACAACCATCCATTTCTTGTGTGTCTAATGCACCTTAAGATTTATTTGGTGTCGTAAAAATGTTGTGCGTCTGGAACTGCATCCAGGTGAGTTTTAGTTTCCAACATGGCACATTATGGCAGTGGAAGGTCCTAGATCAGCTTTAACTGCAAGTAAAAAGGCATCCTCTTCCAATGTAAGCAACCTCCATAAACACAGATAAGCTGCCACACTGAAATCTGTATATACTATGAAAACTCACATGCTGCTTTTCCAGAGTTTAAGGGGCACATTTGAACTGCGGGTAAACATGTCTGAATTAAAGAAAAAACTCACATGAAAACGGGTTGAACTGAATTTACTGTATCTGCAGAAAATAGTAATAGAAAGTAATAAGGGAAAAAAGGCGGTGTGCTCCTTTACGATATACTCTTCTTTAAAGACATGTTTCACAGTTAAGGCGTCCACTCAGCGGGACACAGAGTTCCTCCCACCACAGAGTCAGCTAAGATTACTGAGCGACCAATACAGGAAATTACAGGAGTCTGAAGTGGCCGGGATGCTGTCAACAACACAGAAAAACTGAGGTTTTGTCCATTTTGTCCTCTGGTTCTTATACTTGGTTTTTCAAGACTATCATGTTACTCTTCTTCTGTGTCTGTTGCCAGGATGCATTCATTTGGTTTGTCATGGAGGGTCACTTAAGGTTTGGATTACAGCTCAACAGTTATTGCTGTCCCATTTATTTAACTTGCATTTGGCCTGTTTATTGTTGCCTGTAGCATCTCCAAATGTATTTGTCATTACATTACCAACTTTAAAGAAGGAGCATATTGTTTTCTTTCGGAACTCATCATGTTAATAAAAAACAAAAACTTATTTTCACCTCTTGAGTTCTTCCTCCAGGTCCTTGACTCTGGCGTCCACCTTGTTCTTGGACTGCCTCACCGCCTCCAGCTCCTCCCTCAGCACCTCCTGCTCCCCCGACAGCTCGTCCACTTTGGCAATAAGGTCATTTTTCACAATGTTGAGAGCATTTCTGTCAAGCAAAGAGCACAAAGAAAGACATCACCCACACACGCAGAGTCTGAACTATCCTTCGGAATCCAGAAGATACCGATTATTTAACAATATCAACCAACCAGAGGACTGTCATACTCATATAAACACAAACAATCTTTCAGTTGGTATAAGACACTTTTTTGGGTGCATAAGGATGAAGAGAACCAACACACTTTAATCTTGTCTGTGTCTCTTACTTGGTCTCTAGGAGCTGTTTGTTCTCCGTCAGCAGGTTCTCCACCTCCTTGCCCATCCCTGAAACAGTCACATTCACGTCTCTGTTACTCACCACACACAATACACAGCATAAATCAATAATCTCATCCCACAAAAGGCAAAAGTTTAATAATTGAAATGAAATGAAAATTGATGGACATATTATTGATTTAAGCTCTCATGTTAACAAGGAAGCTAAATCAGGTTGGAAAGGAAGGTGTGTTGTGAAATAATTGGGGGAAAGATGAGTAAACACTCATGAAACTAAAGTTATTTAAGGAAAACATTTGACTCCTTTTAATACTTATTGTCTTGACAGCATCACTGGGCAACATTTTATCTTATAGCGGGCCAACATGTTGGCACAGTACAACCATGACAGTTATTCCCATCAAAATGTAACACATCATTTAATTAAAACATTTTCCAGCTCCATGAGTGCACATATATTCGGAATTCAGAATATATACCTTAACCATGACAGTGTTAATGCCATGCTCATCCTATTGATTCTTTTATTGAATCTTAATTCTCAACCCGACCGGGTCAGGCAGAAGACCGCCCACCCAAGTTTCTTCCTGTTAAAAGGGAGTTTTTCCTCTCCACTGTCACCTAGCGCTGCTCATGGTGGGAATTGTTGGGTCTCTGTAAATAAAGAGTTGGTCTAGACCTGCTCTATGTGAAAGAGTGCCCTGAGATAACTTTGTTGCTATATGGCGCTCTAATAAATAAAACGGAATTTAATTAAATTGATTATCGTAATTATTGTCAAACATTACTTGAAAAGAATTACGTGCAAGCAGCAAGCACTGTGAAACACAAGCCAAGCACTCAAACTTTAAGCAGAAATTTCAACAGGGAAAATGTTGGACATGTCAAAAACAAAAAGCCAAGAGGTTTTTAATAAACTATGTGTCAGTTACAAAAGACGACATGATGGTTTGACTACAGAGAAAATAGTCTTTGGTGGAGACTGGATTAGAAAACTCTGCAGTCAGATCACATATCACAGTATAAACCTTGCAGAGGGTGAAAAATACGTTCACAGCTTTCTGGGTTCAACTTGTGTCTTCTTAAAGCAGCTCACACTGGCAGTTTAAACTGCAACGCTCTAGATGACAAACTGCTAATTTCCACCGATTACCTAAAACGAGTCACTTAATGTAAATCACTCATATCTTGGACTTTGAAGGCGATGAGTAGGGTAGCTAGGAAATCTATTTTTGGATGAACACACCATCTTACTGGAATAAAAAAAAACACTTTCAGAGCCAACTGAGGTTGTCTTCTGTTGAACTGGTGTTCACCACACAGCCTGTTTACCTACCAAGGCATGCACTTTCACTATTTCTTCCGTGATTCAGAGTTCTGCATTGCCTCTTCCCCATTATTTGGTAGTGTTTTCTTTCTGAACAGAAGGGTACTTCTATTTTAATGTTCTATAAATGGAAAGCTATTTATTGAGAAATATTTTTAAAATTGAGGTATGCGGGATGCAAAAAATTGGCACAAAGTGTAAATCTAAAGCCACACCAAAAAGGAGCACAAAGAAGGAACCAGAAGCACGTGAAAGCTGGAGGCCAGGGAATGACATAACAAGCAAACGTGAGCATGAGCGTAGGCAAGGTGTACCTTACCAAAGAAATCATCACGGACTGGAGGCAAAAGGAGGAGACGACGGGAGAAGAGAGAAAGAGGAGAGGCGGCAGATGAGAGAAGAAAAAGAGAGGGGCAGGAAGGGAGGAGAGGAGAGAGAGGATGCTGATAAGCATTGATTAATTTGGACTTGAAGACCAGCAGGGATAAAAAAAAAATAAATAAAAAAAACTATCTGGCCCCTCACACTGAAACAGGGTCAAGGATAGAGAATGATTCATTCAAATACCATCAGATTGATTTTAAAGTCCCAGTGAAACTGAATTTTAAGAGCATATTGCTTCTGTGAAATGATTTCCTATTTGAACATGGGTGAGTGATTCTCAACCAATGGGATATACTGTAAGTCTTTTATAACACAATTGGCTGACAGCTTAAGGTGTGCAGACTGATACAGCTTGTGGTAATTGCAGAAGATTAAAATACTTTCACTGGGACTTTAAAGGAATAAGAATAAAACCGTTTCAGTGGATGTGTAGAGATATTGGGCATCTACTGTATAATCAAAATGTCCAGATTTACAAGCAGTAAATTAATAATTCTATATTAATAATTAACACTACAGAAATGCACCTTTTTCTGATTGGTATACAATGATTAATATCTACTCTTAGCTGTGGAGTTTGGAGAGCAGAGAGGAGTCGAGAGAGTAAAAGATTAAAGATACCAACCAATGCATGCTCAGATACACACCTGAGAACTCGCCTATGGGTGTCACCGGCAGAAGCACATAAAAGGGGGAAAAAAGGAAACGGGTGAGAGGTTAACAGATGGACAAGAAGATGGTTCCCTTTCTGTTTCTGCTATAGATTAAATCGGGGATAATAAATCTAAGCCACTAACAGAAATTAAGATAAATCAAATCCAACAGAATCCCTCAAAGTGTATTGTCCCAAAACAAGAGTTTAACAATGGATATCTAAGATTAATAAAAAGCATAAACATGAAATAAAGTGCAATGACTCAACTTTTAAAAACAAGATCTGTTTGAACTAACAACCTATGAATTGGGCTGCATCAAACAGGCCTCTGCCCCATAAGAAAATGAGAGAGAGAAGAAACATAGAAAGTAGAATGACAAAGAAATAACAAAGGTAACACTGCATGAATGGGCAGCTGGGGTTGGGGGTGCAGCCAGTAAAGGACTGTATGGTTTTTCAGCAAGTGACGCAGGGATGAGCTGCTGGCATGGAGTGTATTCCAGCCTCAGCCATGCAAGGTAAAAAAAAAAGGTCAAGAGTCGGTGCAGTGTGGCACATTCACACAGCCTCACATGGAGCTCCTGCCCTGCAGTAACGCAACGCAAAAACAGATGCTGGCTTTGTGCAGCCCGCTTTTACTTCCCTTCCTTTAGATCGACACTCAGTCGGATATTACGGAGTAATATCACAGATTGGCAGCAGAAGAGGTAGGAGTCTCAAGCATCACTGTCACCAGCTCCAGGTGAGCAATGATCGCCTCAGGAGGAGGTGAAGTTGGCGGCAGCACTTTTCAGGCATTTCCTTTGAAGGGAAATACTTAACACTGACCAAAAGAGAAGCACATCACTGAGCTGCAACCAGCAAAGTGATTGCTTGCAAACTTCACTGCAAAGCTTCAGGGCTCTCAAATAAAGATTTGAAACCTATGACCGCAGCAAGAGATAAGACAGTCAAAGTCCTGTTCATACCTAGCAGCTCTGCGCCTGCATCGACATCTCCAATGATGTCCGACTTGGCGTCTTTGATCTCATGGTAGAGCGAGTCGGTGTTGATGCCGAAGGCCTCGTTCACTATGCCCTGAGAGGGGCTGAAACACATGTTAGATTTCGTCAGACAATACCAGTGAAAGAAGCTAAAAAATCTCACTCTCTTCCGGTCATTGTACTCAGACTCTCACCAGGTAAAAGGCGGCAAAATCATAAATACGCAAACACAGCTGGGGAAAAAGCCACCAAAGAGAAGGCGCCAGCAGTGCCTCTCAGTGTTGATATAAATTAAGGTCAAAGAGCTCTGCTAATTGCAGGCGAACAAAGAGAGGGATGTCTATTTTTATTAGTTTTAATCAAAATATGACACTTCGTAATGGCAGCAATGTGTAACACTGTAGTCCATCAAAAGTCTTCAGCCATGGTCTTTTTGTAACATCAGCTGAAAGATTCAAGGGCCCTCTATTGGCTGAGAAACTGCTACTGGCTTTGTTTGGATGAAAAACTGACTACAAATATGAACACAACCAAACCTGAACAGAGCTTCAACAAAGATTAACTGCAGATATGATGTTCATTATGTTGAATTACCTCACTCAAGCAAGCAAGTCCTTGGAAGCTCTTCTTCTCATCATAGTTTAAGACTTCAGACTTCCTTGAAGGCAGCAACTGTCTTAAAAGTTACATGACGTGTGTGTTTTGTAGTAAATGGGCTTAAATGTGTATGCAGTAACATTTAATAGACACAGGATTTTCACTGTACATTGTTAACATTTCCTGTGCATGTCATGCAGCCACAGTGTATTTGTACCTGTTTCCTCCTCCGTACACACGGGGGTCCACACACATGTCCAGCTCAGGTGTAGAATCGATGATCTCCTGAAATTCGGACCACTCATCGCTGCTTCCCATACCTGGACACATTTCAGCTGCAACTTCAGAAGACTATAAACTTTTCGATATTTGTTGTTGCAAGGAACAAAGGTTGAGAGTCATCATCTGAGACGCTACAGGTTTAAACGGAGGACGTATTTCGTGACATCCTCTTACCGATGCTGACATTCCTGGTTTCCTGGGAAACCTGCACCTCCATGTTCCGGCTGAGCCGCTTGGCACTTTTCCTGCGGTTCCCAGCCCGCATCGCATCAAGCTCGGAGTTAGGGAGGAAGCCCTCGTTGATGGGGGTGACAGTAGCAGAGGGGACGGAGGACGTGGGTGTGTTGGACTTGCTTCCTGTGCTGCTGGGTGTGGCCGCCACTGAGTCGGACTCTGATCCATCCTCCTTAATGTACAGAGGCGGTATGAGACGATGACATGAGAGCAAGAGACCAACAGCAGTGTATGAGCTTTATATAGTGAAGGCAGGCTCAGGCACCAACTCTCTACCTACGTCACCTGAGTTATGGATTATGGATTGTTTTGTTTTTCCAGAATATTTTGAAAATGTTTTGATCATGAATTCCTCATTTGCACTGCTAATTTTAAAAGGCGTGAACTCAGATCTTGGGCAATTTTGGTGTGATGTCAAAGTGTTTAATGTTCAGTGACTTGATGCATGAAACCCATGAATACAGACAACTTAGCTGTTTTGTGTGGAAATGTTTCCTTTTTGAATTGTCTAGGGAAGTTAATAGGTCAAGTAGATAACACGTGCTTAATGGGATGACTTTAAACTGATTTGATGGATCAGAACTTTGTTTTCATTTACTGCCTCTGATTCTTTGAGTCCTGGTTTAATTCTAAGCCAAATACTTTACAAACAATGTCAAATATTACAGGCTGTCCAACATGTTAAAGTCACTGTCGCATTCAATTATTCAAAATATGGGTATCCATCTCCTAAAATGTGCACTTTAAACTTTAAATGTGCTCTGAGGATGTTTTCATGGCTACATAACAGAAAGAGCCACAACAACAAAGCAACACTTATTTTTCTTACCTGGGCTGATAAAAGCACTATATGCCATCAAATTGTATGAGTGGCATAGTTATAAAAAAAAAAAAAAAAACAAGGAACATTTGGAAACACAGGCTTAAGCTTAATGCAAGTGTAAACCAAAACATGAGGACGCATGGTAGAAGCTCCACGATCACAGAGTAAAATAATCACAGTCATAAAGAAAACTCCATGGAAACATAAATATGGACCCCTGCTTGCTTGAGTCAACATGTATGTACCTAACAAATCTGACTTTAAAAAAGGGTAGATTTCCACGTGATGTGTATAAAATTGTTTCCTTAAAGTGACACAAGCAGGCGTTGGAGGGGAGGTGCTCCGTGTGGGTGTGGCTAGCAGGAAGGGGCAGCAGTAAGGCTGGCCCCTCCCACTTCCACTCCCCAGACTGCAGTTGTGGTCGTGGCAGAAGACAGGGCCGCTGTCTGTCCCACCTGATAGGCACAGCAGAAAGTAGACTGGCCGAGCTCGCTGACCTGCCAGATGTCTTTCCCGGGCATCATCTTAGCCCCCCCGAGACCCCCACGTACCATTCCCTCACCGCTGGGGTACAGGCTCAATGACGGCGGGCGCTCCGCTTTGCTGCTGGCAGAGAAGACACAGAGAAGGGTGGAGGCTGATGTGAGACTGAATGTCGATTACTCATTTATTATATTTAAATCACCTTTTCTCCATCAGGGCTGGAGCGTATCCTGGCATGCATTAAATGCAAGACGCAAAACAACTCGGACATCATTTTCCAAAATGTTGAAACACAGCTCGACATTTTGAGTAAAACATTTATTCGTGTTTTTGCCGAGAGTTAGATGAGAAGATCGATACCGCTCTCATATCCGCGCAAACAGCAGCTGGCTATCTTAGCTTAGCATAAAGTCCGGGATAGAACCCGCCGTGAAACAGCCAATTATTGTTTTTACATTTTGGTTTTTGTACAGATTAAAACCCCCCCCAGCTATAATATGCTTATTAGTGAGCTTTAGAGGTGCTGCTAGGTGGATTTTGTTATGTTCAGACAGAACTGTTTCCAGTTTTTATGCTAAGCTAACTGGCTTCTGGCTGTAGCTCCATATTTACAGTACAAAGATCAGTGGTATCAATGTTCTCATCAAACTCTCAGCAAGAATGTGAATAAGTGTAGTTAAACTGTACGTTTTTGAAGAAAACTTGAGCACCCAAAGGAAACTGACACAAGTAACTCTAGAAACCCTCAATTAAACCCACGTCTTGACATAGTTAAAATAAGTAATATGGAAATAGCACGCACGACAGGGATCAGAGGGGAAAGACAAAATGCTGATTTACAATTCCTACAGCCAGAAATAACAAGGGCTCTGAAGGCATTCCGGTCCACCGGGCCAAACACATCTGCCTCATGAGCTTTCATAATTTTCTAGGGATACAGATGCAAATCATTCAAACAGACAGAGTCATCAACACAGGCAACTACAGGTAGTTTGTGAAAAACTCACAATTGCTATAAATGTACTGTACAGGAATCAGTTCCTCGTATAGCTCATTAACTACCTGCAGTTTTTTTATGTTGCCTGAAGAAAACTGACTGAAACTGTCTGTGCAGGCTGCAAATCAATATAGTCACATCTGCTTACATCTGTTACTCTACAAAACAGTCACGCACAGCTCTATGAGCTACTGTTTGTGTAATGTTAAAATAAAATCTTAGTAAGTACAAGAACTGCAGAAGACACAGATTTCTTCTTTGCTTAATATTAGATCATATCTTCATATCTATCCCCTTCCTCTTTGCATATTATTAGTGTTTCACTTTTGGAAGAGAGATAAACAAGACAGGCAGAGCAAGCAGACAAACAGGGCTGTCACAGACTGACTGGCAACTCATGAGGGAGAAACAGGAGATGGTAGATGGAGGAAACTGGAAAATATGGATTGCAATGCTTCACATGACCTCTGAACCATTCCTTATTTCATTATTTGATATTAGAATGCAAGATTATCGAGACATTCACCATAATGAATTATTGCCACAAGCATCAATAACTAATAAAAGCAAACGCATTCAGGAATACTTCTTTATAAAGGGTGTTGAGGCACAGAAAGAATATGAGGAGGGGCATCAGCAATTCTTATGTCACATTTTAAGTCGAAGCAGGCTGGTTTAGACAGCGGAGCTGAGAGGAAGGAGGCGTGAGGACAGCTGTGGGACCATGTTGGCTTTACCTTTTCCTCCATGTGTGGCGTTGACTGTGCAAACAGCAGCACAGAGAGCAAGCCAGCAAGACAGAGACAGACAGACAGACACCGATTAGAGAAAGACAGGCGAGAGGAACATGCCATGACACATGAAAACAGACACACACACCTTTTCAAGTGCACTACAGTTTTAAAGGTTTTTTTAATTCTGCACTTTAAGATTGTTCTGATTCTTCATAAAGCTGCTTCATTCATTGCTCTATTTCTAACAGTCGATGAAGATTTGTAGGATTAGGATGCCTCTGAATAGACTATTCAGAGGCATCTGAACAGATATTTATCTGAACAGATATTTAAAATGCTGTATATATGGCAAAAATGTTTGCAGGAGGCGACAAAGCTGCAGTTCAGCTACAGAAGCCGCACCAGATGCACCACTCCTCGTCTTGCTTCATGCTCATATATATTCAGGACTCATGGGTTGGCTGCAAGCTGGCAAATAAACGCCAAACTTTTTCATTTTTCCTAATTATTTCCCACAAGGCTCATAATGGCTTCCAGGGTTTTTGTCAGTGGGAAGTACCAGCTGCTCATCATGGCTCCCGACGAACAAACGCCAGCATCAAAACACAATGAGCATGTTGACGCATGAAAAGTCTAATACATTCAGGACAAAACATGAAACAACAGCAACAAGATGATGTTGATGATAGAATCCAAATCCACAGAAAAGATATATGTGCGCGACCTTTACACACACAAACGCACGTGTAAAACAACTCACGTTCGTCCACAGCCGGGGCCGTCTGATTGGCTGTTGCTCCCTGCCTGCTGCATTTTGGACCGCTCTATGTGCTCGACGTACGTCTGAATCATCTGTGATCCAATGGCAAGAAAAAGAAAAGAGAATTACGTGTTTAAGGTGGAGAGATACCCCTGGACTGGTGAGTAAAGGAGTTGCGTGTAAAAGGATTACAGTGAAAATATTGGTATGCTCATTTACCGCATTCCAACTATAACTTACATATTACACTGATATTGCACTTACTAACTTCCTTTTTATATCGTACTTTAGCGCTACTTTTATGTACTTTTTCCTATTTTATTGCGTATGTTCATGTTTTAGGCTGTGTGTGTCGCGTGGATGGGGCTACAACTGCATTTCACTGTGCAATCCTCTATAATGACAACAGAGCTGAAACGTAAACCTTGAATATTTTTTCCTTATTAAAATAATATCTGGAGCATTTGAGGGTGACAATATTAACAGAATTCAAATTATCATTAGTAAACAGGCATGTACGTTTGGTGGAATTTGGGATTTATAGAAAAGCAAATGGAGATTATTTTAGAAATAAAAGGTCCAGCTGAAAAGCTGTTGGGCTGAATGGTTGTTCGTACCTCAGTGTGGCGCTGGTGCAGAGCGTTGTACTCTTTCTTCATGTCAGATTCTCGCTCCTCCAACCGAGTGACTGAGAGACAGAGAGAGTTTTACAGTTCAACACCAAAAACAAAACAGGAGGGACTCGGAGAGTCACAGCCAGGAGATATATATTCATGGTTTCAAATAACTCAGACTTCAACCCTTTCCAGTTGACCAACTCACTTTATAAATTTGTCACCAACACAGCACTTCACAGGTTGGTCTCATTAATCCAGTCACACCAATGGTGATGGAGCTGCCATGCAAGGTGCTGGCGTCCATCAGGAGCAACATAGGGTTCAGTATCTTACCCAAAGACACTGATATGTAGACAGCAGGAGCCAGGGATCAAACCCTAAACCCTGGGATTAGCGGATGACCCGCTCTACCTCATGAGTCTCAGCTGCCCCCGAGGTAGTTCTTTTTTTAACTAGCTAATTTTGCTAGTTAAACAGCCAATCAAATATGTATGTTGGTATTCATAAGGTACCGATGTGAATTAAAGCAAATCAATACTTCTGCCAGCAGTGTGTACTTCCCTTTCCATCTTCCCAATAGAACTGCAGTGGAAATGTATTCTTGAGCTTTAGTGTTACTTTTCATTTCTTTGTGTATCTGAGGGAAAAACAGCTTGAACAGCCCCAGAGAGATTAGCTGAAATTCATCAAATAACTTTAAAAAAAACTCAATCAATTTCCAGGTAATGTGCCTAAAGTACTGGTCTCAGCACCAATCCTTCCTGTTTTGGACTTATTTTGTCTTTTATTACCAAGAGCCACAACTGGATGTCAATTCATACATGTTCCTGTTTATCCAAAATAATTTTTTTATGGATATTTGCTTAATTTCTCCTGGTCTCGACTTCAAATCTAGACATGGTGCTGGAATTAGCTTGGGCTTTTCAGCTCTGCCTGGGACGTTAATCGGCAGCAGCCAGTTGTGCTGCGCGCACACACTATATTAGGTTTGTAGTAAGGATGTCTGTCAACTCACTCTGGTCAGAATAGTTCTTTGTCTTGAGCTCCAGCTGTTTCCCCTGCAGCTCCAGAAACTCCACCTGCACCTGCAGGTCCTTCTTCTCAGCTTCCAACGCATCCTCGAATTCAATGAATTTCTGATGGAAGACACATGAGCAAAAATGGGGCCTTTACACAGCTGAAATACATTCACCAACTGTGACAAATTGTGTGTGCAGGTTTCAAGATGACACATCTGCTGTGAGGAAATATCAAAAACTGTTTTAGAGTAAGAAAGAGGGTTTTCTTTTTTAAAGGCCTTTAAGAAATACCTCTATTGGTCCCACAGCGTACACATTAACTCAGTGACTGAGGAACCAGAATAGGCAAACACAGAGCTGCCCACGTCCCTCTCACAATTTTTTTTTTTAATAAAGCTGTTCACAATGACGTCCTTTTTTCTGTGCAGCATGTCCACAGTCTTAATACTGTAATCCTCTGACTGCAGGGAGACCATGGAAACAGAAATATGCAGCAGATAGAGTATGCACCACAAGGAAAAAGGCAAACGCTACAATAGGATGGCCTGCAGTATGACACAGCAGCTAATATTGATGTCTAACACTGTGGAGAATGACAACAACCCTTACTTGTCATATGCAGAGAGGATTTTAGCAGGGAAATGTAGCCATTACTCCTTTCAGCTACTGACTGATAGCGTTTTGACTCTGCTTAACAAGACGAGTTTCTTTAGCAAAGCTTAATGACAAAGTGTGAGTCACTGTGTGAACTTGTATTTTATTATTAACTACCAAGCTTAATTCATACATGGTTTGTTTTTGGACCTTTGCTACCGACATAATAACATATCTATACTTCAAATAAATAATCTGGCTATACACACAATTATATTTTCCTTCTCTCATAACAATATATTCATATCCGAGGGACACGAGCATGGTGTGTTTTCTAGTGCTAAAAATGTAATGCTTAACAAAAAGAATAACTTCTCTAAACAGATAAAAGCAGACATGTTTTCTGATCTTTCTTTAAATAAGAAATATAATGGCCTAAACAGGTGACCACCATTATGCTGTTCTACCTTCTGAGCAGCAGACCACAGCTACACGTAATAATATCTTTCGTTTTATCCCCTTGGGCTGGAAACATGTCCTACAGTTGCGCCCTTCAAGCACCACACTCCTCTGTCCACCACTTTTACCTGCATACGGTATCCGAACATTTGCTACTGAAACACACCGTTAAGGAGGTGCAGCATACACCATGTAGTGGTTCGTGACTGGACACTTAAAAAAAACAAAAAAACATTGTGGTGCAATTTCCGAAGGACATTTGATACATGCAAACAAAAATTACACAGGTAGAATGACAGTGTGGATTTATGGTGCTGGAATATTGTGTAATTCTGTCCAGTACGAACAACTCAGTGTGCCGCCTTGACAAACCGTAGCAAAGTGCATTTGACTGCAATGTGGTCACACTTCCAACTATATACACAATGTGTGCCACCTGAATAGAGAGTGAACTGGCAATAGCATGAAAATAATGCCGTGCAGTATAAGATGAAGTCTGTATTTGTTTGTGATTAGTGCAAAACCTTTGTCAGGTCGTGTGTGTAGGTGAGTGGTTAATAGAGGGAATTGATCTGTGAGCACGTCGGATCTACAGGCCATCGGGAGAGAAGGTGATGAGAGCCTGGCCAGAAGAAACAGAGGCACAGATGATCAACCGTTCAGTGCCATCAAATCAAATCAAATCAAATCAAATTTTATTTATATAGCGCTATATCATAACAAAGTTATCTCATAGCACTTGTAGATATAGAGCAAGTTCAAGCCAACTCTATATCTACAGACCC
>JAVQJF010033239.1:0-11151 GCA_036023855.1 Gadopsis marmoratus
GAACCTTGTATACCTCATGACCCCACAGCCCTGAAGCCGACTGTACGCACGCTGTCGCCCCTGGTTACAGCGCCACCTAGTGACAGAGAGAGGTATGGGCTCTCAGCGCCCGAGGTCCACCGACCGGCGGACGCTGCACACGTGCCCCGACGTGCACATGCCCCGACGTGCACAGGTCTGCGAGGGCCCGTTCAACGCTGCTTGCAGCTTTAATGTTTTCTGTGTTTTTTATATGTCTAAAATGTTATTTTTCTCATAATTAAAATGTATTTTGTCATGAAACTGAATAACACACTTTGTTTTACTAAAATGGTAACAGAAAGTACTTTAAATTACAGTAGTGCTGTAGTATTGGTATACTACTGTGGCACTTAATATAGTACTTAAAGTATAACAGTATTGCAACTAAAATACGCATTTACTTTATATTCTAGTGTAATAACAACATAGTTAAAATGCATGCATTATGACACTTAAATTGTGATATAACTTAACCATAAATACATTTTTAATTTAATAAAAAGCACACATTAAAAGTGCTAAATACAGACAAATATTACCTAGGCATGCTCCAATAACACTAATAAGTATGATAAGTGCATTCTAAATACACGTCCGTACAATTGAACTGTAATTCATTTTAAAAATATTTACAACACACTGGCGATATAATATAATTGTACTGCAAGTGTCTTATGAATGCTCAAGAATCATGATTTTCACTGGTGTATTTTAGTACACTTAAAGTTTGTAAAACGTTGTGCCAATTTAGCATACTATTTACATTTCCAATATATTCCACGACTACTTCAGTACACTTCAGTATACTTGAAGGCGACAAAAAAAGTACATTCATAATAAAAGTATACTTAGTATTTCTTTATAAAGTATAATTGAAATATACATTTTTTTCACCAGGGGATCTATGTGAAACCCTTTTAATAGTGTATGCCCAGGGAGTTAGACTGTCACTGTAGGAATAGACCCCAGAGACAAATGTGGGCCAAGGGACCCAGAACCTCCACTAGAGAGGATCGGAGAGCGCAGAACAGAAATTGCTGAGGACTCAGGAAGATGTACTGAGTGTGTGTATGAGACTCTGTCGCATGGAAAGCTGTGTTAAAACAATGGAGTGTTGATGTGTTATGGAATAAGTAATGTTGTGAAGGCAGTGGGATAATACCTGTCAGAGTTTATAGTAAAGCAAGATGTGTGTTTTCGCTCCATGTTAGAGGGGAGACGATTCTCAAGTTGGGATTCACATGCATGTGTTCGGCTGAGTTATTCTGTGAATTAGGTGTATATGATGGTTGGGAATGTGTTACACAGATATGTATGTTAGCAGACTTATGTAAGGGCTGTTTGAAATTGCATAAGTTTTCTTTTACTAATGGATTATCTGTCTGTGTTCTGTTTATATGTTTTGAGTGGAAGCGAGTGCTGCTACTGTTGTCTATGTTAGGTACATTTATAGTTGATAAATGTACAAGCAGTTTAAGTGGCGATAGGGCAAAGTGATGGCTCCATTTGACAAGAGAAACTGTTCAGTTCAGGTATTATATCCAACCTCCAAAGTTAAAATTAACGCTGTACCTTCAATTAGGTGTAATCAGGGAATAAACAGACCCATTTAATTTTATACGTGGTGTGCCTGCAGCTCTTATTTGCATCGCGCCACGTATATATATATGCACGATACGGCCGCAACACTCGGGTGGCCGGCCCACATGTATTTAGACTGCTTTTCTCTCATCAACCTTCAATTAACTTCAATGATTTCTTCATCTAAGCTGCTAGGCTAAGATACGTTTTACCCTTAGTTAGCACTTCCTTACTAGATATCAATTTGTCGTTATTAAAAGTCTATGTGGCACAGTCCTTTAAAGTAGCTGTAATTAAACATGTTCTTAAAAAGCTCACTCTTGATCCAGGGGCTTGAGTCATACAAATGATTGGTGATTGCTTTCTCAAAGAACTTCAAGAGAAAGGAAGTGTTAGATATAGGTCTATAGTTTGATTAAAGTTGTTTGAGGATTATTAGTTAGGATGTAGAGTGCATCATAGCACAGACACAACGCAGGTGAAATAACAAATGACCTAATTGCATCAGATATTTGATACCATTGTCCATTACATTCTATTAAAGAGACTGGAACATTTAATTGGCATTAAAGGAAACACGCTCGCGCAAAGTGACATACGCTCGCGCGGAGTGACTTGCGCTCGCGAAACTCGCGTTTGTCTCATTGTTAGATTCAATTGGCTTCTGTCATACTGTACACGAACCCACTCACTGTTTTAACCACACCCTCGACCTTGTTCTTGTCTACGGTGTTGATATTGAACATAATAGTCACATAACTTATTGGCAACTGCTTTCTCAAGGATTTTAGAGAGAAAGGGAGGGTTAGATATTGGTCTATAGTTTGATAAAATCCCTGGATCAAGAGTGGGCTTTTTAAGAAGAGGTTTAATTACAGCTACTTTAAAGGACTGTGGTACATAACCTTTTAATAAGGACAGATTGATCATATTTAGTAAGGATGTGCCAACTAATGGTAAATTCAGTTGATGAAGGTTAATGAGAGAAAAACTGGTCAAATATACATCAGGTTTCACAGCTGCCTCCATGATTTCTGTGGCGATATTCTCCAAAACATCTCCAAAACATCTCCAAAACGTCTTAGTTGCCCCCTGGTGGCTCGATGCAATACAGGTCATAAACCCCGCCCACTCCATGTTAGCAGATGGGACATGGGCCAAACTGAAAAGACAAAACACGTTGATGTTTATTCAAGTGCTCATTTTTTTAATAAGTTTGGTTTTATTTAGTTATTTGATGCTTTAAAAAGGGGGTGTCACGTCACGTTTGACAACTGTGAGTGTGCTCGCAATTGTTTCAGGCGGTTGTCTGGGCGGGAACTTGATACCGCAGCGCCCCCGCGGATCACAGATGCACAGACTCTGGCTCTAAATGACGTCACCAGCCTAGATTCAGCTCCCACATTTGGGATATTTTAGCTTCACTTTTTGTACAGTAGTAGGAATTGGAGGCGTGCTAGCCATCTTTATATACCGTCTATGCAACAAACCCTTTACTATCACAGAGGAGCTTTTGGAAGGTGATCCGTGGACATGTTGTAACAATCAGAAGTTAAGTTACAAAAGGTTGAGATCCCCTGATCTAGGAGATGAAACGTTCTCACCCTCAAAGTTCTAAGTCTACCATTACGCCCATGCTAAAGTTGCTTCGTTTCAACTCAGTGCTGTTTTTAAAGTTGGAAAGGGCCTGGAACTCAATTACATCAGAGACAGTTTAACCCCAGCTGAACCACATGACAGCCCACAGTGTTAACACAGATCCATATCACCAGTTTCAAAGGCTGCATTTAAAACAACAGGTGATCTTTGCCTGCTAGACTTTGGAGCAGTTTTCCCAAGGAGCCGACGTCATTCTAGGACTCTATCAGGTGTCAATCATTTCTTCAGTCTCACTTATCATTGTCAGTACAATAGTAGAAGCACAATAAAGGTGAAGTCACAGACTCCAAAGTGACCAGTCAAATGAATGCTTCTGTGATGCAATTCAATTCAATTCAGTTTCATTTATATAGCGCTATATCATGACAGAGTTATCTGATAGCACTTGTTAATATAGAGCAAGTCTAGACCAGCTCTATATGTATAGACCCAACAATTCCACCATGAGCAAGCGCTAGGCGACAGTGGCAAGGAAAAACTGCCTTTTAACAGAACCAGGCTGTGGGTGGGCGGTCATCTGCCTCAACCGGTTGGGTAGAGAGAGAAAAAAAAGATGGGGGGGTCGAGTGAGAGCATGATGAAAGAGAACACACAGTAGCACAGTACAATTCCACATACAGATGTAAAGCAATGGCAGCTACAATGTTACCAATGTTACAACAAACAACCGATAGTATTAGCAGTACAACAACAGCTACACTAATAATAACAGTAGCAGGCGGTCTGCATCCACTCGACCAGACCCGTGTGCATCCATTCCACAGAACCAAATCGTGCAGATCCAGACTCCACAACTAGAGAGAGAGAGAGAGAGAGTGTGAGAGAGAGCCAGTTAAGAGTTGTGTCAGACTGGATTAGGAGGTTGACACAGGCTTCGATACATATTGAGACATCGATAATCACTGATTGGGAAACGTATGCAGTTCAGTGTGATATAATTATTAACAGTTGGAGTGAATAATTGTAGGAATTCCTTCATTAAGTAAATTTCTTCCACCATTCCAACCCTTCTGCTCTGGACACATCTGCTGCACCACAGGACCTCACATCCTGTCAAGCTAATCTCAGGCTTTTTATCTTCCTCCTGGTACTTACCTCGTCACCTGCGCTGTCACTTCAGAGAGGCAGAGGAATAGGTGAGCCTGCTGGGAGACAAAGGAGACATTGTTCAGACCTGTCCCAGTAACATCCAGTGACACAAAAAGAGAGTTGCTGGCTGACGTCCAGAGAGCCTCGGATCTAAGAGGCAACATGAGCCAGGTGTGGAGGTTCAGTCTGTGCAGGGTGGGTGAGTTCACCTCCCACATGCTTTGAACTTCTCTGTGATGTCATCTTCTGGAGAAACAGAAGCAAACAAAAAGGCCTGTTGAAGATTTGAATACATACACTACCAGGGGTGCATCTAGGATTTTACTAAATCAGGTGCCACAAAGGGGCCATACTTTACACCACAGCCAGAATTATGCAGACATTTGAGTATTAAACACTTAATTTCCTGCATTCTGGTGACTTTTATGCATGTAAATCCACAAAACCTATGCAAGATTGATTTCATGCATCGTTGCGTTGCCGAGTGTGTTGCATCAAAAGCAAGGCCTGTAGAGCCTGTAGTCTGAGCTGTAGTCTGAGCATTGTAGCTAGGGGGCGCTATAACAGGAAACAACAAGAGAGACTGATCCCTTCTGTTTGGGTTCACTTTAGCTCGACCATTGCTGACCAATTCGACGAAGCTCTAGCCGAACATGTCCGTGTCATGGATGCATTATGGAGAACTGCATGCACAGCTCTATGCATAACGTATATACTGGGACTTTTGCGTCTGCATATGTCCGTGGACTATGTTTGTGCCCTAAAGCCGTGTACCACACACCAACACAAAACATTCAGTGTCCTCCACTGTGTTGTTGTGTTCCTTTCTTTACTGTGATAGATATTATGTTGTTGTTGTTGTTGTTAGATATTATGTCATCTGGTAACAAACCCCGCCTGCATTAACTGTACTCTCTGTGGTGGAAACACAAAACAGGTCTAGGATTTAGGTACATGTAGGTACGAGTTTGGTGCGGGTTAGTTTCCACCAAATAGGCGTCTAATGTAAGTTGGCCCTAAAGGTGTGTTCAGACTGTTCTCAAAGCAAAGTTTCACCTTTATTTGTGCAAATGTTACTGCTGGAAAGGTTTTGCTGTTTGCTTATTCATCTTAAAGCAGGATCCTGTATATATGCTAGCTGTAGCTTGCCAACAACGTATGCACCAACAGCGTGAGTGGAGTGTTGTGTGTGACAGCTCAGTTCCTGCCTGATCTCCGCAAGACAATGACTTCATCTTTTTATTCAAATTACAAAAAGCCTTGCATGGGAAAGCTGAAATAACACATCGGCCTAGAAGGACAACAACAGTATTACAGGTTGTGTAGTGTAGGTGACATGTAGGACTACAGATGCGTCCTTGTTTTTATAATCTAACAGTCACCATTATCATATTTGTATGAAAGCCTTTTAGGAACATGATACGTTTGCTTGTGGTTGAGCTTATTCATGTGGCAGGACCTTTATTCTGACTAAGGCGTATTATTTTAGAAGTTATACAACTGTTGTTGTTGGTGACTTGTTGACGTGTTTTATTCAGTGCAGTCTGTGTCACTGGAGGGATGAGAAAGTCCAGCTCTGTTTCTGTTTATCACCGCAAGCGAGGGGTGTGTTTGTTGGCAGGCGGCCGTCTCACACAAAGATGTTTTCTAGCGTGAAATAGAGTGAGGGAGTGAAGGTGTGAGTAATCCAGCACCAAGGTGAGTAATGGATTGAATAATATGGCGTGTTCCCTGAGGTGGTGGAGGAGGAGGTCCAGGTGGCTCTCAGGAGCCTGACACGCAGCAGACTGGAGGCGAGCGCTCGACTCAGGTGAGGTCAGACTGATCAGAGTGGCCAGCTGTTTCCCAACACTGCACTAATGTGTCACACGTTCACACCAAGCATTTCCAGAGCAGCGTATTTCAAACCTGGAGCAATTTTATCTTCGGCTTGGTTAATTAGAGAACACCTCTATTTTCATCCATAATAAACCAGCTGGGAAAATTCAGATAGAGGAAAAGTTGCATGTAAAGGGAAACTCCGCAAATGTGCTGCAACCTAATCCTTTCGGGCGACTTTGCCTGTGAAAAGTCCTTTCGTCCTCCTCAACCTCTCGCGAGATTTCGGAGCGCTACTTTCTGTTTCTGGTTAAACATAAAGGATCTTACTCTTTAAGGAGGCGTCTCTGTAGGAATCCTTTCATGATGTTGTCAGACTCTTAGAATAACACTCTGAACCTGTCAGTGGCAAAACAAGCACTTGGTGTTAGTGGACAGACCTTTCACAGGCGCAGTTGCCCGCAAGACTTACGTTGCAGCCATTGTAGCCTGTTAGCGGATGCTGGTGGAGCTGATCTACTGGACCAATTCTAAAACTAATGGTAAGTATTTGTTTCTGTAAAAATAGAGCCCAGGTTTAAACATACCAATTACCTGAAACCCCTTACATGTGTCTGACATTCCGAATGCTTTTTCTTTCATTATTCATTTATATATGTTTGGACTCAGCTCCTTGACAAATGTGGGTCACGTTCACCCAGCAACATGAACGCAGCAAAAGTTAAGGTGTCCACGCAGGGAAAATAAAACACACTGTGGAGGTGACCGAGGCAGGAAGTTCTCAGAGCAGAGACTTCTCAGCAACACAGTGAACCGCTGACCAACATGACTCAACTACTGTAACTCCCTCCTTTCTGGCATAAACCAAAAGTGACTCTCTCGCCTCCAACTAGTTCAGAACGCAGCAGCTCAACTTCTTAAAACACATTTTTATAGACTTGCTTTCATGTGATATCGTCTTTATATTGTCTTTTTTATCGTTTTAGTTTTTATGGTTTTTGTATTAATCTTGCTTTTGTTTGCTTTTATATTTGAATGCTTTCTGTTTGAAAACACCTTTACTTTGTTAAAATCATATAAAACATGAAAATACTTCATAGTCTGACTGAAATATAAACTAAAATATACCCTGATGTATCTTGACAAATAGCTGCTTGCACATATTGTCCAACATTCCCCTTTGTGTTCCCTTTTTGTCCCTTTATATGTCTCCATAACAAACAGCCATACCCCAGGCAAGAGATCTTCCTGCTCACCATGACAATGAAAAAAATTGGTAAAGGCTAGCTCATGCCCACCTAAGCCACATTCAAAACATAACGTCCTTCTCATATTTCTAGAAAAATCCCAATCCTCACCTTTCCACCTTTGACCCTGCGAGCTGTGCAACTGCAGCAATCCACACGGCCTGTGGCCCGATGTTTAGGTGCGATGAACACAATCTTTCTGCATCAGTGTCGGCTTCAAACAGATTTTATGAGCACGGGTGATTTAGGTCTCCAGGTCAGGGACTATGGAGAGTGTTTTACTCGAGGACACTTGGTGAGGTGGAAGAATGGTGATGTCCCACTGTACTCAGTTTAAGCTTACATCCTTCCTTTGTAATGTAGTTAAAGTCACGCTATGGATCAAAGCAGCTTCTCCTTGTTCTAGTAAAGAAAAAGAGGACAAACAGAATCAATAGACGGCTATAAATACGTTTCTGTGTTCTGTCAGTTCTGGTTATGAAGCATAATTACTACCCGTCTGTAATTTTCTTCAGTCACACCCTGAGACGTGAATTAAAATGTGTGGATTTCCTGGTGTCTCCGGCTGGCTGCTATGGGACAATGCTGATAGAATAAATTGCAACTGACTTTAAAGGTGCAGCTGCTCTCTGACACGAGAGGCAGGTTAGTGAGACAAAGTGGCAGCCATCATTTACCAATCGTTGCGATCGCGAGCAACGGAATGTCAGCTGGTATTTAACATCTGCACTTCAGGCATATAGCCAGAGCTCAGGGTTCTCACACTCCCCCCCGAAAAGCCTCAAATGTACGGCTTGAAAATGCACATTTGAGAGAAATTGAAGGCTTGAAGTGATTTTAAAAATGCAAATATTTGATTTTTATTTAGAATTAGCCTGCAAATCCATGAAGTGTGGCTCAGCTCTCTTGGCCTTCCTCTGCCATAGCATCAGTGTTTAATCACACATCAGTACAAGCAATAGAGGCTCCACTGGGCATTGAACACTGATATTGAACTGATCTTTTTGGGGTTTTCCTCTGTAGTTTGCAAGCTCGTACATCTGCTGTGAATGCCACAGAACACACAGACCTTCAGTGTCAGTGATGATAGTGGCATCACGACCTGTGCAAACACTACATTTTCACTTTAAGCACAGATTTCCTGTCTGCCACAGTGCAAACTGCTACCGCTTTGGAGCTGGACCCCAAGTGGTTCTGACACATCTGACATTTCCTTCGGAAATTGTTGCTTGGTCTTGACTTGGACTCCACTATTCTGGTCTGGACAACATGGTCTTGCCTGGAAATCTTTCATAATGAAGCTGAGACAAGCTCAAAGAGAAAAGAGGGATCCACTCAGACAGATCTTAAAGACACAGAGAGGATTAGTTCTGCCTGCTGTGGGGTCCTCAGGGACATCATGTCCCCAGGTTTAAAAGAGGATCTGTGGTGATCAGGTTCACTGACAGGACACCAGCTTGCTTTGATGTTGGCGAGTGGCACGGCTGTCTAGAAATAGATCACAGAGTTTACGTAACTCAGTCACCTCATTTAACTTAGAATGGGAGAGTAGGGCAAAAGGAGGAGAAGGATGAGGCTGGCGGTGACGGTGGTTTGACATCCATATAAAAGAATAAAACAATGTCCAATGCTTCAATTCAGGTCCAACGCACGAAGTAGAAAGGTGGAAACTAAGGGTGTGAAGGTCAAGGTCCCATCACATTTGTCTTGACTGAAAACAAGTAATTTGTTACCTAACCCTAACCATATTTTAATTGCATTAACCACTTTGTTTCCACAGCGTAGTTGCATTATGCTGATGTGGTAGAGAGTGAGAATGTTTATGGTGGCTCAGTTGCCTCTGTTGCCTCACAGCAAGAAGGTCGTGCGTTCGATTCTCCCAGGGGACCAGGCCTTTCTGTGTGGTGTTTGCATGTTCCAGGCTGTCCTTGGAGGAAGGATGGATTAAAAGCAGAGGAGGAAATTCGCCGTGGGACGCGGCCTGCATGTGTGTGTTTGTGTGGGACCTACAAGTGTGTGTGCATGTTCCACGTGTGACAATAAAAGACCCATGTTTGTTTACAGTGTTTGGCTGCGTTGTGGCAGATGTATGATTGCACAGCTGGTTGTGTGAGGATTAAATATGACAGCATATCTATTACAGTTGGGTTTCGTTACATTGAATGATGGTCTTTGACTGATGTGAAGTGTTCGTATTTGTTTGGTTTTAATCCCTTCAATAAACATGCTTTCTCTTTATTATTATATTATTGTTCCTTAATTACTCTGGTTTATAATTCACATTGTGTATATTTTATATTACTGTTTTGTTCTTTTTACCGGTTTCTACTTATCCTCTTGTGTTTTATTGTATAGTCAGATTTCTTCATGAACATATGTTAAGCATTTGTACCCCATTTAAGAAAAGTTATTGCTCCACTGTTGTGTCCAACAAGAGCACCGTTATGTGCTGAAGAATGGGAGAGGAAGAGGAGGAGTGACGGGGCCATGTTTGTTTCCAGGCCTGTGTTTGCTAAAGGGATCTGTGGATTCTGACAATGATGACAACTCCACACGCTACGCTGTGACTTCTGCCTCGTAATTTGGGAGCTGCCAGCAGCAATATGTGCTGTGAAGCCGATCCTGTAGATTCATGTTAGAGCCAAATAACAGCGTTCTTGCTCTGCCTTTTCAGGCTTGCTTCCAGCGTTGAAAGTTGTTGGTTGACTGAGTAAATGTGATTGATGCGATATCTGTGTGGGTGGGCACTAAAAATGGTTCCAGTGTTACACAGCAGTTAACCAGATGATGTGTCAACATTGTTAGCTGTTAGTTATCTCATGATCCGAGCACTCCCTGCCTTACTCTGCGACGCTCAGTCCGATTACAGAGTGCGTACAGAGTGCTGAGGTTACGCAGCTCTCCACTTTCTGAGCTAGTGCACTTAGGCGGAATACATACTTAACATCATGATAACGTTCGTAGTCGAACATGACAGTCGATGTTTTCTCAATGCTGGCTCATGTCAGCAGACTGCATGGGAGATGCCCAGCCAGAGGCTTGAGGGCTGGACGCTGTTTTCAAAAATATGTCTAGAAACCGTTTTATCCACTCTTTTAAAAAGGAGAATTATACACAACAGCTGGAGTATGACAGTTAAAATTTCCTTACACAAGCAGTGAGGAGAATTCAAATTTCAGTCCGACTTAATGATGTTTCCGTGCCTGGCAATCACTAAGTTCATTTTCTGAGCTTAGACCTTCAGAGCCTCACGTTAGGAGGAAGAAAAGGATAAAACAACATTTAAAACCTCCAGGGACATGGCTCTCTGTGGCTCAGGTCTCTCGCTGTCCTTCTAACATCAGAGATCAGGCAGAGGGATTGATGTGTTGGTTACAGACCTCAGCCTTTCTGTTGGCCCACACAGTCGAAGCTGAAGCTCTGGTAAAATGAGAAAAGGGCATTTTAAACACCACAGGTAAAATAAACTAAATACATTATTTATGTTATAAGTTGTTACAGTCCTCACTGCATTGCTGTTATCATTATTTATTACAGTCACATAGTACTGTTAACTATGGTATGGTACCGAGGTGGTACACAGATAGACACTCAAAACACAGATAAATCACTTTCCAAGTGTCACAACCCTGTCCGTGTGCCTGTGTTTCTTATTTGTTCTGAGTCTTGTGTGTTCTGTTTTGGTTCTCTTTTGTCATTGTTGTTTCCTCAGTGTGTTCAGTGTTTCCCTCCCTGG
>JAVQJF010033250.1:0-13466 GCA_036023855.1 Gadopsis marmoratus
CATTCATTCATTCATTAACCAGACTGCTTATCCCGAAGGGTCACAGGGGGGGGCTGGAGCCAATCCCAGCTAACATTGGGCGAGAGGCAGGGAAACACCCAGGACTGGTCGCCAGTCGATCGCAGGGCAATAAACGGCTTCATCAGCATTAATTTATTAATTATTTCTATCATCATTGTCCAAATTAATTTGGAAAATAACACACTGTCTGCCTTTGGCTGCTACCCTACACTATCCAGACTACAATATGTTGGTCAATGTCAACAATCGAAAGACATTTGTTGATCTATTGTTGTTCTGATTCCCTGTGATTAGCACTGCTGTTTCAAGTTTTATATCCAAAAATGGAAATTGTCTCAAAGAAAACTCAGCATATACCAATTCAAGACTGAAGCAGATTAGGCCCAATTTTAACCCCAAGTTGTTCAGCCCCAATTAATTTTAGAATCCCTGAATCAGGGGTCTTCAAAGTCTGACACTGTAGGCCCCCCTTTTAGGCATAACTGAAACATTGATATTGGTTAATGATTAATGATTGATTAATGGATTTTGTCACTCTTATTATTTTTTGGCCTGGATCTACAGTGGCCATAATTTGGGAGCTTTGGGGGATGTAACCCGGAAGTGGGTCACAATATGAGCTGTGGGTCACAATATGAGCCTCGGTTTTTTTCAACCTTTATCTGTATGCCAAATTAGCTGACAGCAGTTGCTGTGGCTACTTACTGTCTGTGAACAGGGTGAGTGGTGGAGTAGTGGACTAAGTTTTGTGTTCATTTCAGTTCAGTTTTATTTATATAGCACCATATCATAACAAAGTTTTCTCAGCACACTCTTTCATATAGAGCTGGTCTAGGCCAACTCTTTTTATTTATAGAGACCCAATTCCCACCATGTGCAAGCACTAGGTGACAGTGGCAAGGAAAAACTCCCTTTTAACAAGCAGAACCCTCGAGCAGAACCAGGCTGTGGGGGGGGCGATCATCTGCCTAGACCATTTGGTTGAGAGAGAGGAAGAGGAAGAGGGAAGGGGGTAGAGTGAGAGAGTGTGACACACAGCAGCACAGTTCCATATAGAGATGCAAAGCAACAGCAGTAGTAATGGTATTGTCATTAACATTAACTAGAAATGTAAAATTCCATGGAAATTTTAAGTTTGCCTGAAGTGCCCCCACGTGACCATATGAACAAGTTATTCTGAGATTCAATTCTGAGATTAAAGTCAAAATTCTGGAACACTTCTTCTACTGCTATGGCGGTTGGCATCCAGCTTGTGGCACAGTAATGCCACCTCTGGCCGGAGTGTAGACGACAGGAGGAGGAGAGGACAAAACGGCTCAAAGAGAAATTTGGAGGAAAAACATCACCAGGTCTGGACTGTGCGTTCCGTCCCCAGGTCTGGTTTGGTCGAAATAAACCCATAATTCAACAAGTTAGTTCTCTCTCTGTGTCTCTGTCTCTCCCCTGTAGCCCTCTCCTCATCTCTGCTCGAGGCTAGCAGGGCACTTTAGAATTCTGAGAAATTCTGAGAATTCTTTTTAGAAATCAGAGAATTCTGAGATCAAAGCATAGCACACCAATCCCGATCGAGCCGCTCGATTCTGTGTTCTTTTTGCGTACATAGTGGCACACTAATAAACAGTCAGAAATACTTGCAGAAAGCAACAGAAGGAGAGAGAGAGGAGAGAAAGCACACAACTATGGGAAAGGGAAACAGTCAAGTTAGAAACAAGCATTAATGGGAGAGGGAGAGAGAGCTCAGTGCATCATGAGATAACTCTGTTATGATATAGTGCTATATAAATAAAATTGAATTGAATTGAATCATGGGAAGTCTCCCGACAGTCTAGGCCTATAGCAGCATAATTAAGAGGTGGCTCAGGGCTCAGGCAAGTTTTAAGCCTAGGGTGTCTGCCTCCCATACACAAACTGAGAGCTGGTTCCACAGCTGAAGGCTCTGGCTCTCATTCTACTTTGTTTTGTAGATAATGAGGAGATAGCTCACTTCCTGCTGCAGAATGGAGCAGGATTCTCCTCATACACCCTGATGGACCATCCAGCCTTCAGCAAACACCTCCTCAGACTCAAACTACAGAAAACCTCCAATGCAGAAGGCGAGGTATGTGTTCTGGAAACAAAGGGGGACAATGACGATGTGTTTCTGAACCAATGAATGTGAGGTTGTCAGAGGAGAGCACCATTATTTTTTAACGTTCTCATTACTCTTTAGTTTTTAACCCCAACAATGAACTCTGACATGATCGCTCAGAGAGCTCTGCAGGATTTTGAAAACCTTAGGAAGCTTAGTCGTCACCACTATGTTCTGCTCTGTGTGGAGTTTTTTTTTTGTTGTATAAAAAAATGTAATAATACAACAATTGAGCTAATATTGAACATGATCTGAATTTATTGCACCATTACTCCAAAAGCTTGTTGTAATAGATGAGTATCTGAACAACGTCTTTGTGAGATGCTTGTGTAGAAAAACACTGCAGAATGAAAGACCGCTTATAAAGAGATCGCACAGTTCATTTCTCGCTGCCAGCAGAGCTACCGTAACTTAATGTAGTCTGGGTTAGTACTATTGTTGCTAGTATGTGCAATTTCTCACTTACATCCATGTGTCATGTTACAGTAGCTAGCCAGAGCTGACAGATGCTTACCAACTGTGGCGTGTAGTTTTGGAACTGGTGGACAAGTGCCACACACAAATTTACCTCTAAGAAGTCATTTTACAAGTTTCCATCAAGTTTATATTTACCGACAATGATGTTGTGGTGATGGGTTTTCTGCCCCCAGCAGCACATGCTTCCTTGATTGTTTGTAGATTGAAAGCCTGTCTCTGGAAATAAAAATAAGTAAATGAAACTGAAAACAACATTTAAAAAAATACTAAACAGATTGCAGGATTTACATATAACATTTTTTCCAGACTATTAAAAACAATCATATTTCAGTGAAGTGTCAAGGAATTGTGCTCATTAAAAGAAAATAGCCGACACAGTAAGAAAAAACAAAACAATCATTAAGTACATTAAAGTGTTTGTATATATCTCATAGCACTAGTTGAAAATACAACATATACCTACCATACCTTCAATGTTATCAAAAAGATTTTATTAATTTCAAAAAGATTTAGCACTGCAACATTCTTTAAAATGAGGCTGTTATCATATGATTCCAAGTGTCACAATATGTGCACTGACATTGTTACCTTACAATGTATTATAATTAAGTTCATAATTGTTTATTATTGCTAGCAGTTGCTGTTCAATGTTCATAATATTATTCCCTCTGTGTGTGTGAAGGCTGTCAGTGTGTGTTGGAGTGGTCTGCAGCTGCCCTGGTTGGAGCTGGATTGGTTCATGGATGTCTCCTCATGCATCACTCACCTGGATCTGTCATCCAACAGCCTGACTGCTCTGCCCTCTGTGGTGCCCTGGGGTCTCATCCACCTGCAGACTCTAGATCTTTCTAATAACTTGCTGAACGAGCTGCCAGCTGCTCACAACTCCCAGGAGGTCATCTGCACCAGGTACACATGGCAGGAGTTGTCTGTCTACATGCAGCTGAGGCAAATATATTTTCACACAACACATGAATAGAAGCTAGTCAGTGTCTTGGATATGATGGATGTCCTCCAGTTAATTACATTTGTTGTATAATTGGAAATCAATTTTGAATGATGATTGAAAGTTACATGATGTGACTTACATCATGTTAAAATAAGTTAAGGTTGAGTTTTGGTTACACACGGGACATGAACAGCAGTCTCCTGGGTGAAAGTCCATACTTACAAACATAAATGTTATATATGCTGCACAGATGACCTTTTCTGCTAGGAGAAAAATGAAACTTAGCGAGGTTTATTGTTGAGAAAGTGGCGGGGCGGCTGTGGCTGAGAGGGTAGTGCGGTCGTCCATTAACCCCAGGGTTGGTGGTTCGATCCCAGCTCCTCCTGTCCACATGTCGAAGTGTCCCTGGGCAAGACACTGAACCCCAAGTTGCCCCTGGTGGAGGCCAGCATGGCAACTGTGGCAACCCCATTGGTGTGTGAATGGGTGAATTAGACTACTGTTCTAGCTTAGATTACTGTTACAGTGCCTTGGGAACCAGTTTGGTTGAAAAGCGCTATATAAGAAAGAGTCCATTTACCATAATTGTAAAACTGTGGCAACAATTTTGTCAAATGGTAAAATGGTAAAAAACAAGGGTAAATATAGCAGAAAAGATTAAATATATAACAAAAATATGCATAGTTAACTTAATTTGTATATCACATTTAGCATGAGAAAAGTATTTATTTAGATTTTTTGTGTATAGAACACTGGTCTAATTTTCAAACCTAAGTTTTATAAGACAAAATAAATAGGTTACAATGGACAATTACAAACGTGTCAACATATTGTAAATGTTTTCTTAATAGCACTAAAAAATACTTGTTGAAAAATTAATAACTTAATGTTAAGTTGACAATAAGAGTCAATATGTATTAGTTGATTGTACACAAAATTATTTAGTCACATCATTATGTTTGTGTTGAAAACCCATTAATATGTACATTTATCAACTTAATAACTTTCTGTTATGTATGCAAGATATTCCCACTTAATATGACATTGGATTCTAATATGATGTCAGATGTAGTATAGTATACACAAGTGTATGGCAAACACAGATTACTTGTCTTAAATGCTTTTTGTATGAAAATAAATGGTGTATAGCTGCTTGTCTCATATAGAGAACGCCCTTTCAGCCTTCCTCTTTCCTGTGTTTCAGGTTACAGCAGGTAAATCTCTCTCAGAACCAGCTCACCAGTTTGCCACCTGGACTTCTCCATCTGACCCACATCCAGAGACTATCTGCTGCCAAGAACCAACTCACAGTTCTGTTTGACATCCCTACCAGTATGTTCCGACTCAGCTTATATTTAACTATTGTATGTATGCAAGAAAACATTTTTGAATATACATTATATGTAATATTGCGTTGAATATCTAAAACTGTATTGTATTCAGTTGCATGTCAAGGTAATTTTGAAAGAGCTGGCTCAAGAGCTGGCCATTGAGTATGGCAACCCCCGGGTTTAGCATCTGGGAAGAGCCAACCAAAAAGGACAGCTTTGCTGTTTCAGATGCAGTGCAACTGATGCATTCAGAATAAACATATTCTGAAACCCAACTGGAGGGATAGATTAGCATTTTAAATCAGCTTGCAAATGTTTGTCATGTAAACCTGCATGGATTTCAGTCTGACTCAATATTTCTAGGGCTCATTGGTTTTTATTTTTGACAAATGTTCACCAATAAACATATCCTGTTTCTAAACAGATTTTCAGGTTATTCAGCTGAATTTGTCCCCATACGGATACAAATGTGGAGAAAGTAAAAAAAAAATGAAACCACAGTGTTTTGTTCTGCAAACAGTTATTTTAAAACGTGTATATTTGGGTGCTTAAAAAAATAGTTATTGAGTAATTACTGTTGCTTGCATAATCATCCCATTGGTTCAGCACGCATCTGTTAGCCCGGATATATTGTACATTACTTTAAATACTTAAACATAACTTTAAGTTGCCATATATTTGTTATTACATTTACAATTTAAAAACAAATTTTAGAATAACAAGGGCTGGAAGGCCTTTTGTCATTTATACCGGTCTGATGTAGGTTAATTTGTCATTTGTCTGATGTAGGTTGTGTTCTTTAATTTTATTCTGTCAGCTACTAACTGGATCGGTCTTCGGAAGCTGGAGGAGCTGGATGTGTCTGATAACTGTTTGACCAGTCTACCCACGGCAGTCATGCACTGTTTTAAATCCCTGAGCTTCCTCAATGTGTGCAGGAACAAACTGAGCACCTTCTGTGACCCCTGGGCTTGTCCACTGGTAAGAAACCAGACTGATAAGGATCAACTTCATGTTTGCTACATCTGCTGATTTTAGAGGATTTGGCTTAAAGCCTTGACTGTGGATTGTGCAGCGTAACTAGAGATGGTCTGTGGACAAAATTACTATTGTGACAACTATCACTGCATTATCTCAATATTGAACTATATAAAGATATTTACCGAAATATTTAAAATCACAAAGTAACAGCTGGAATTTACATTCATCACATTGAGGCTGATTGTTTTTTTGGGGTTTACTCGAAAAAGATTTATAAAAAACAAAGCCTTCAGTGAATTAAAATTGGTCTCCAACATAACAAATTAATATTCTTCTCTATCCTCCCCTGCAGAAGCAATGCAAAGCTTCCTCTAATGTTATTGAGAGTCTCCCAAACACCATCTCCATCTTCTGGAGGTCTCAGCTACAAGAGGTGGACTTCTCTGACAACAGCCTGAAGGAGCTGCCCTCATATATCTTTGAACTGGAGGTAGGAGCCATCATCTGGATCTCTTATTGTGCATCTGTATATGCACCAAACTGGTTAGAAATCTATGGATTCAATAAAAATGAATGTATTAATATAAGAAATAAACCACACACACACACACACACACACACACACACACACAGTCACACAGTCATACTCCTTTGTATGATCTGTAGCCTCCAGATGGCACTGCTGCTCCATAGTTGGCTCGATGTTTGGGTCATTGACGTCTTGTTCGTTAGATGCAGAAATATTTGGCTCACTTTGCCAACACTAAAGATGGAAAGAGGTGTACATTTTGGGATTTGATTATAGAGCTCTTCAACAGAATTGCAAACCATGTAAGGATTTTGTTCATGTCCAGCCTTTCAATGTACCAAGACAAGCAGATAGATGCACCATCTAATTTAAGAGTAATAAACAGAAACGCAGAATTGTACAGTGGTCCTCATGCAAGAAACACTCATATAAACAGATTCAGAGAATTTGTCTCATTCACCAATGTTATTTAAATTGAATAAGCAAAATAAATAAATAACACTTAATTTATATGAATGTAATGTAAATATGAATATTCTCTTCACCAAATTATTGTCTACATTATGGCTACCAGTTTTTTTTCTTTTTTTTAGATATTATTGGCATTATACAGTTATGTAGTAAGTGTTTGGACAGTTGTGACACTCAACAGCTGCAACTACTTAAACATTCTCATCATAAGTCCAGTTGAGACCAGTAATTTACAACGAGACGAAATCGTTTTAGAACATTGCAAGGAAAAGTTGCAGCAGTGTGAACTAGCTCATATCAGCTCGACTCAAGCCAGCTTATGGCGTCGCCTGCGAGCTGGCGAGTTTATCAATTCGCCAGAAAATGTGAATGTGTGGTTTACAGTTTCTTGCCCCTCCTCCCTCTCATTCTCTCATCAGGCTCTGGTCTCGTTGAGACTGTGTGGGAATCGCATTGCAACACTCCCAGCCCCCAGTAAGTGGAAGTGCTTACAGCTCAGGACCCTCGATCTTTCCAGGAACCAGCTGGGAAAGTAGGTCCACACAGATAAACACTTCCTTGCGTGCGTACGTGCGTGCGTAATAAATGAAATGTGTACAGAAACATTGGGCAGCTTATTTGGGGAGGGGGTTAGATAAAAACAAAAAAACAGTTTCCTTCTCTGATAATCTTTGGCTGAATGCTGACACCAGCTGCAGAGGCCATATTAACTACTAGACAAAACCCAAAGCTTAATTTTGGTCTTTGGGTAAGTTGCACCAGATAGTCAGCACCAGATGAAGGTGTGAAGCTGCTACCTGAAAGAGCGAGAGGACATTAAATAATTTGGATACGAGATTTGTTATCCTCAGAGCTAAGAGAATTTAGGTTTTTTATCAACTTGGAATCAAATCCAAAAAGGAACCAGCTATTGCAACACAACCTTAGTCCAGTCATGATAGGACATGCAAACTAGATTGATCTGTTTGGTTACAACCTATTTTGTTAAATGTATTACTACACTAGTTGTTGTATGCAAGTGAGCAAGCAAGTTCTTGTTTCTTTTCCTTCATGTTTTTTTTTATTTGTTCTTTTTTGTCAGAACAATTGTTTTTGACAATTGCATGTTTTATAGATATTTCTAGGCAACTGAATCATATTAAGCTAAAATCCATCCAATACACTGTCACCATAGTTTGTAGATGAGAAATAAGGTCATTCCTTTTTAATGCTAGTGTAATGCTAGTGGACGGATTACTGTATTTCAAATTGTGTCCTTTAGAACAGACGAGGGGCCCAAATCCAGGAGGCTGGCCTTCCTGACTACATGGAACAGGAGGGACCCAGACCCAGGTAGATCTGCTTTTTATACATGTAAATAATTTGAACATACATACAAATGAACAGAATGATTTCTTCTGTGTGTTGTTTCCTGTGTTCTTTCCTGCTGCTAAGAATGTGGACTTTGGAGATAATGATGTCAAAAATATAGGGTCAGACTAACATATTGATTCTGCCATTATTCAGTCCCTCCATTGGTACACATGTGTGATTTTGTCCTGCTCTTGCAATAGTTCCACAAACTGAGACAAGGTTTACAACAACATGTTATTTAGGTAAAATCTCTTTAACTTCCATGATAGGATCTCTCTGCATTGTTTTTATCTTCTGCCTTTGATATGTTGACTGACTTGCAATTAGCCTTATATATAATTAGATTTTAGGCAATATTTGCCTATTTTCATTGTTTTATGTATGGGGAATCTAAGGTGAGTTCAGTCCAAAAAATCACCTTGTGCTCCCTCAGATTTTGCTTGCAACCCATTTAAGGGGTCCCGTTCCCCAGGTTTGGAACTACTGCTCAAAGACACAGCTCACTCCCAGCTTCTATATGACTACCAACACATAATTATAGCTGAGTTCAGTAAATAGGTACAAGAGCCTACTGAGAATGATAAATGTCCCGTAAATCCAGCATGGGTCAGTCAGTCTTGTACATCTCTGATATAATGGAAATTATGCAATTTCATTAAATACATAAATATTGTGTAACAGTGTAATTATTTGTATTAGTAACACATCATATTTCACATGCTATTTCAAAGGAATTGCATCCTACCAAGAATCCAGTTCTGTGGAAGATGCTGTGTACTTTCCAGTTTTTTGGGGAAATGTTTGGCATAAACTTAGCCAAACACAAGTCCATAAGCCAGTTCTAGTATTCTACTAAACTATCTGTGAATTCTATGTGTGTCCATAAGCCAGTTCTATTATTCTACTAAACTATCTGTGAATGCTATACGTGTATAAGCATACATGATGTGACCCTCTGCATGACTCTGTCTTGGCAGTGTGTCCCATAGAGTTTCCCATGATTCTGCGGAATTCATTGGAAGTGCTTATCTTGAATGACAACCAGCTGGAGTGTGTTCCACAATCAGTGTGTGGTCTGCACAGCCTCGCTGAGCTCTACCTCTCCAAGTGAGTCCCTCTGTCTGTCTTCCGACCTTAACCTGCACCCTGTCCCTCTAAATCCTCCCTCCACTGATGATACTGATGTAAAGTTTGTCAAGTTTTAATTCCCAGATCTGTGTCTTTTCAACTCTTCTTTTTGACAAATGATGTCTGAGAGGTGCATTGCGGAGACACTGCAGGTATAAAGCCAGATTTTTCTGTAGGGGGCTCTCTTGTCTCTCTCAGTGCTCAAGATAAAAATGTGAAAACACAACAGCTTGTGGGGCTATAAGATTTCTCCATATACAGTTCCTAGCAGGTAGCCTTAGACACATTACATTGTTTCAAATCCAATTCCTTTCAAATTCCTTATCTTTTATTCTTTCACTAAGCTTCCAGCACTACCTATTTCATGAGATTAATTTTAGCCTTAATGATTTACATCTTGAAATGAATGAAATTATCATTCATGTCAGCAATGTGCTGCTAATTTTCTGCACTTAACTGTTTAAAAGTCAATCACAAATCCTGTATTCTCATATATTATTATTATTCTTATATAGTATTGAATTTGTATGGATAAAACAAAATAAAATTATTACACATGAATTTCCTTTTGAAGCCATAACCATGTCATCACCATGTCACCAGTTTGCAATAAAATCAATTGTGAGCGTTAGAAGCTGGTCAGATTACACATTGCCTAAATGTTTTTGTTTTTCTGTTTGTTTTTGACACTGAAGAACACTGTCTAACATTATGTCACCATAAAAAGTAAAAAAATAAATGTAAAATATGTCAGTTTGAATGTTCAGAAGAACAAATAATGAAGTAAAAAATTAATCTTCTTGGATTAGCCACCCAAATAAATTCTGTCCCTTAGAACTACAGCTTCGTGTGAAATTCAGTCCTGCTGCTACAGCTGTTTGCAGCTGTTTGCAGCTGTTTTATACAAGCACATACAAATACAAATTGTTTTGCTCTCACACACTACCCAGAATGGTATAATTGTTTGGGAAGTCATGGATCCACAATGTCCTGTTGCTCCCAAAAAGGACTTCGGAAACATCTGACTGTTTCTTAAAATGGGGTTTATGGACCCTGGTGGGCCCTTTCAGTAAAAGTCCATGAAGTCTAAATAATTAATTTAATTAAATTAGGAATCATTTGATGTATTAAGTTCTTCAAAACTGACGTCATTTGGATTTTAGGTAGCTTTGAACAGCCAATGTGAATTTTAACCCATGTCATCTCACCTGCTCTGGGAACAGTAATGCTGGAATCCGGGAGCTTCCAGCAGAGCTCGGTCAGCTCTCCAACCTGTGGCAGCTGGACATTGAAGACCTCAACATAACTAATGTCCCTCAGGAAATAAGAAAAGAAGGTACTGTCTTCAAAGACACCCTCAACTGTCTTTTCCAAAGTCTGACTGGCTATGGCTCAGGCCATAATTTCTGTCATTTATAATAGAACTGTACTCACTACAAATTAATTGCTGATATCTGGGAATATGGTGACATCTCTAAAAAGCAGTCCAACATAAGTAATAAATGGGTCAAGAAACTTGCGCAGTTAGACCATCGGGCAGATTGGAAACAAACCATCAATTTATCCAGATGACTTTGTTTGGAGAACAAATGTGAGCACACCTGAAACTTTGCCTATCACCCCTGTCATCACAGTGTGCTCAACTACAGTATATTTACTGTACAGTAGGTCAAAGTTGTAGCAGACAGTGGGTCTTGTCACTAATTACAGCAGTTGGATAATGTGAAGGAGAAAAATCTAATTTGTTCGAACTGTAATCGAACTGTAGTACAGTACTTGAGTAAATGTAACTATGTATTTGGTTTTTTGCAGTGGTGGCACCTGTGTATAGTTTCTTGGTAATTGGAAATGTGATTTCCAACACACAGAAAACCAAATCGTGACCCTTGTGGTTTTTCAGGCCCTTCTTCTGTGCTGGCTTTTCTTCGGGCACACCTTCGAAAGGCAGAGCCTTTTAAACTGCTGAAGATGCTTGTGATTGGTCCACCGAGGCAGGGGAAGACGGCTCTTCTGGAGGCTCTACAGACTGGCAGGGCTTCCCCCTTCACCCCAGCAGAATGCAGCATCTCCACCTCCACCTGGGAGCTCGACAAACCCAACGGATGCAAAAACAGCGTGAGGAAAACAAACAAAAACATATGTATACTGTACATTCAATGCACACACACACACACGCTCACTTTCAGACCATAAAAAAAGCTTTTTCAAGAACTATACCAATGAAAAGGGAAGTGTATTGTATTTGTAAGGTTCTACTTTTGAAACTAGCAAGACCATAGGATTGCTAAATTTAGTTAGAGGTTTTTGCTTTTTGTTCAGAAATGAAACAGACTTCACAGTACTGAGAGCATTTCCAAGTGAAATCACAATAAGTAATCCCTCTCAAACTTCCCTCTCTCTAAATCAGAAACAAGAACTGTTGTAACATTTCTGCTGCTTGGGTTTTGCAACAGTCCCTGTAAATATACAGCACTTTACAATCAAATAAACGCGTCTATCTTTTTTCCAGATTTATTGTGATAATTATCGATAGAAAAATTGAATTTGTGATAACATTTTGGGACATATCGCCCAGCCCTACTTCAATGACACACACAACATGGTGTTGCACATGGTCAGCAAGTCAACATCGATGTAGACTCGCTGTTTTATAATTCACTTCCACCTCCCACTACATGGTTTGGAGTGGCACTTAATGTGCTGGACCCTCCACGTGAACATGCAAATTGAGTGGGTAAGGAGAGGGTGTAGGAGGTGGTTTGAGAAAGGCCCACCTGGAGATCAGAACAAAATAGGAAATGCACACTTGCATTTGTCTGTTGTTCAGGCTTCAATAGAGGTGAATGGAGATGAATATTCGTATGCTGGAAATGTAACGTGACAATGCCTTTAAGCACACGGCTTTCCTTGTCATGATGCACTGACAGTGGTGAAAAGTACCCAAGTACATTTACTTAAGTGCAATACTTGTACTTTACTTGTGTATTTCCATTTTCTGCTTCTACTCCACGACAATGCGTGCAAATATTGTACTTCACATTTTTTTGATAACTTTAATTATTTTGTTGATTGATACAAAATATTATCAACAAATAAATTATGATGCATTATTATGAATAAAGATAAGTCTTTATTGATCCCTGGGGGCTATTTACATGTTACCCAGCAGTATATAAAGTAAGTAGAATTAGCCCCACCTTTACCAGTTCAGTGATACACACATAAATGCATTAACAGATGTTCAAATGTATGTAATATATATTATTCATGAAGAGTTTCAAATATGAATTCAGCATCTCCTATTAAGTTGAATTCACTTTTATGCACATAATAGTGTGCAATGTTATTTGTCATCTTAATGATCCTGTAATGACTGAAGAAAAATGCAGACCCAAACGCAGGAAACACACCGGAGGCAGCAATGTATAAAACAGTCAATACTTTACTTGAGAAGTGTATGATACGCAGTTACTCAGAGCAGGTAAAGAAACAAATCCACCATGTCACGTTTAGCAAACAATCCAAGAGATCCAACAAGCAATCAACACAGAGGGCAGGCAAAAGGCAAGGTCCAAGACAGGCAGAGTCCAAAAATCCAAGCAGGAAGTTCAGTGACAAACTGGCAAATGCCACGACGAAAACTGGGGCTTAAGTACTTCCCGGGGGAACAGTTAATAAGGCACAGGTGACAATAATACCACAGATGGGGATGAGGTACACAGACCGGAAGTAAAGAAAACACTCTCTCTCTCACACTCGCTCCCTCACACTCTCTCTCTCTCTCTGTCTGTCTGTGTGTGTGTGTCTCTCTCTCTCTCCCTCCCCCTCTCTCTCTCGTTGTGGAGTCTGGATCTTCGGGATCTTGTTCTGCGGAGTCTAGATGCACACGGGTCTGGTCGAGTGGATGCGGACCGCCTGCTACTGTTATTATTAGTGTAGCTGTTGCTGTGCTGCTAATACTATTGGTTGTTTATTTTAGCATCAGTAACATTGTAACTGCCATTGCTTTACATCTGTATGTGGAATTGTACTGTGGTACTGTGTGTTCTCTTTCATCCTACTACCCCTCTTTTTTTCTCTCTCTACCCAACCGGTCGA
>JAVQJF010033254.1:0-23963 GCA_036023855.1 Gadopsis marmoratus
TTTTTGTAAACATTGGGTTTGATGAGACCTCAACATTTTCAAATGTTTTATTGAATGGTAAATAAACCTGCCCTCCTGACTGAAATCATTGGGTAGTTAGCAAACTTAGAAATGCCTGCATCGCTACCTCCCAATATGATTTCTCTTTCGGCCCAGTTGCCCACCCATTATTTCTACCTGCCCACCCAAATATAGCAGGCTAGAACCGGCACTGCCTGTAAGTATGATCAAAACATAAGATCAAACTGTAATATCCTTCTAACACTAACCCCATTCGGCTGCTTAGGTCACAGACTTTGAACTTTGAAAAGGCTTCTAGCATGAGGACTTCATTGGCGTTTCTGGCAAACGCACCTGCAATGTCAGGTAATGAATTGTTCCATACACAGTGGATATGCTTGTCATGAATTGGATTTCTTTTCGTAGCCCCAGAAGTCAGTTAATGATGCACTAACTCTTTGCCTTGGAAGTAAAACTTGGTTACTGTTATTATTATAGTATTATACAGTAGCATTAGCCAATCGCTACTTGCATTAGAGCAGATAAACATTCCATTCCTTGCACTTCTGCTCGTTTTTGTATTTGGAAAGGCTTCAAAAAACTGTCCAAACTGCTGTATCTATATACAGATTTATCCATCTCCCGACTTGACACAGCTTGAGAGGCCTGCCATGCCCAGTTACAATTGATTGGACAATTGCCGTTCAGTGGCGGGGATTTGCAAACTACTAGCAATTCTAATGGTAGAAGAGTCTCAGCAGTTTGTCATATTTGAACTACGATCAGGTCATCTTGATTCTTGAATGTTGATCTAATAGTGTGAGACAGAAGTGAGCAGTTACTACCTTACACATTATGTTAACCATAAGCAGCAAATGGAAAGCCTGTATGAATTCCCTTTTCTACTATGACTTATCTGCTGCCGTACCTGGATGCTAAGGCTCTTTCTGACTATTCAAGGGCTCAGCAACCCAAACCCAAACGGACTTTCACAGGGCTTAGCAGCAACAACACTCTTGCGACATTTTGCAGTGACCAAGCATTATTAAGGGGAAGTGGTAAGTGGACAAAGTGGAACATATACCTGGGCCCCTCCCGTCTCCCCATGGCAAGGCTGGTCTGGTCTCAAACACACAGGCAGGGAAAGCATGCACAGGCATGAGTGTGCATTCATTATGCAGTCAGATAAATGGTCTGTAGAGTAGAGTGCTTTCTTATATGCATGCCCATCCCCAATTTTTGTCAAGGATTTTTTTCCAGTATCCATTTGCCCCTTTTCAGCACAGCCATGCCTACAGCCATAGGAAGAGGGGTCAGGATGGGTCAGAAGGGTCAGACGCCCCTGCCAACAGCCTATATCATGGCTCATGCTCGCTCTGCCCGCCAGTTGATTTTCAGGGTCTGCATTCATTCTCAGAATTAGAGTACTGATGCAGGATCACCAGCCAGCTGCCCTGGGACCGCTTAACCACAATGAGCTGTGAGGCAGGAACTGATAGTGGGACTGAATTCCTGTTCTGATGCTGTGAATGAGCACAGACCCAAAAGTGTGAAGGGGAGACAATAGTAGTGACCCATGCAGCAAATCCATCACCCAGCAAGCCTTACCCTGTCCTTCACTATGTGACACTTCGCAAGGGGAGAGGACAGACAATGGACACAAAATTAGTAAGGGTTTACACTGGAAAGAAAATCTGCTGAGAACACAATAGTTCCAGGTGGCTCCACCCCACACAGTACAGTAAATGCTCAGAGAAGTCAAAGTTAACAAAAACTATGAGCTATCAGGGACTCCCTCTGTTCAGTTAAGTCAGTAATCCATAAGTGGATTTGTACACACACTGGCACCGTTCCAATCCAATAGCCCGTTCTCTTGCATCTGCAGTTGGTTTTCCAACCGTTTTTCATTCAGCAATTAAAGGTCTGGCCAACATGCAAGATACTAAACTTTGAAATATTGTACGTCACCTTTTTGGGGTAGAAGTCAACATGCCGTAAACAGACAAGCGAGAGCTGAGCTCCGGATTTGAACACAGCCAGTGTTTTTTTTGTTTGTTTTGTTTTACCTTCAGGTGGCACAAACATCACTTTCACAGCACACAGAGAGAGAACACAAAAATAAGATGCTAACCACTTTGTCCTCCTTTGTGGCATGCAGTCCAGGTAGCAGCGAGAGTTGAGAAAAGTGAGGGTGAAAGTGGGGCAAGAGAGGAAAGGAGAGAAATGAAAGAACGTAAAATGATATAAACAGAGATGCAGAGAGGGGGGATTTGTGTAATGGGATATTGGACAGATTGAAGGGGAAAAAACAAAGGAGAAAAAGGGGAAAAGAGGACGTGGTGCAAACATTTGTTAATTACATTCTGCAGAATTGACAGACATACTTCATATTCAGTGAGAGTGCGGGGCGGTGGGGACAACAGTATGCAAATGTATGTGACCACTAACATGTTAGGCTGCAGAGACATGCATGAACCCAGCGTGGCATGACTGATTGGTGTGACTTGTAACCTGTGAAAACATCAGGATGCACCGCAGCTCCTCAGCACAAAGAGGAAGCTGGGACAGCAAAAGCAGCATGGAGCCAATTCTTTCACGACCCTTCCCTTTAATATAACCTCTCACATACACTCACATAAAAGTCTGTCTAGATCTTCTAACATGTTGCAAGGGCAAAATAAATATAACATTCTGATATATTTTTTTTATAACATTATCTTGGTTTTGACCTCAAGTTCCAAAGTAGTTCAAAGAGGTTGTTTTTACTTTTTTTTGAAGCGGGAATAAATACAGTGTGATGAATTATTATTGCTATGCCCTCTTTAATAATACATTATGTCTGTTATAATGTCAAGCAGGGGCAGTTAGTCTTGTGGCCTAATAAGAGTTTGGATGGCATTTGCACAGCATGTTGCTGTGATGCCTTCTGCAGGGCACAGGGCAGCACTGCACAGCTCTGTCATTGGGAATTGATGAGTTGTTACAGTAAGCTGCTTAGAAGCAAATAAGTGTTTCTTGTCTTATATGCCTAGCAAATAATTTAGCTTTTTGCAGTTTCACAGAGCCCTACAGTGATACATATCACTGTGATGGTGATTCATAGTGTGTCTGGGAATTTAAAATAAAAGCATCTTTCAATATATTCAGAAGATATGAGACCCTATACAATGGAGATGGGTGTAAATTAATTTGTTATTAATTGCTTTCTGTGTACCACAAATATTTTTAATTTTGATAAATACTTTTTCACAATGACGTTTAGTACATTTTGTGGTACTGTTTTAAAATTGCATGTTAGTTTTTGTGGCACTGTGATACTTTGTTAAAATGACACTTGGTATTTTAGTAGTACTATGGTAATGTTTTAAAATTACACTTAATATTTTAAAATATTATGATGAAGCCAGCTGGTACATACAGTAAATATACTCTGCAATTATATATTATAAGCCAAACTGCTAACTAGAGGAAAACACAGTGTGTTGCTGATATTGGGTAAATGAGCACACTGTACACAGGAAAAGGTTGAAAGACAATTTACCTGTTCTCTTATTCCTTGTAAGGATTTATGAATTCAACTGCTCAGTTTAGGAAATTCAGATGTGTTATTAAGTGGTTGGTTAAGTGCAACAAATCTTAAATGGAACTTTGATAAATAAAGTAGTTGCATTATTAGAAATCCTTGTGAAAGGCTTTGTATTTGGTGTCTAATTTGACAGGACATACATGTATTTGATTCATTATGTTAAAGTGATGCTTGTGCAGACTCACAGACACAAACGCCACTGACATAAACACATACACAAAAGAATCTTATAACGGGATAAATGTATGAAACATGAAGCAACACATGAAACAATGATGTGCACTGAATCTCCCTTTGTTTTGACTGAGTTAAATTATTTAGGCCCCTGAAATTCCACTTAAGTGATGCTTAGTATTATCTCAAGGAATAATATTTCATTTTAAAACATTCATTATTCAAAAAAGGCCATATTGATTGATGCTATTTTGAGCACACGTTCCCCACAAATAAATGCTTTAGTGTATCTGTTCTTATTTATAGATTGCATTTACACCATACGAGTCTCGTCTCTTTATTTCCATGTAACCGACTGCCTGCTGTGAAAGTAATATTAATGGCTTCACCAACAGGGATTCTATCTTTATCCCCTGTTCTCACTGGCCTTTTAGTTCTGCATATGTGCTGTGCCAGTGTGAGTTTTCAGGCCCAGCTGGGCTGGGCGGATACTGAACAGATTGGGGACCAGCAGGCCAAGGGTGGAGGACCTATAGTCAGGTAAGATACCCAGGAGGAGGTCCTCTCTCTTGGGTTGGAGGGGAGCCAAGAGGATGGTTGGATGGAAGAGGACCAGGTCTCTAAATAGTGCAAACATGTTTGGGTTTATGGATGGATGCCACACTGATCCAACCTGTGTCAAATTAATGTTTCTAATTTGGTGATTATGTAGTGTGCCTTTGCTTTATGTTAGGGAGGCCTCTAGAGCCTGTAGCTTAGAGGTAGCACTGCTCAGTGTCTTCAGAGCATTATGGGTTTAAGTTAATGGATGCTTTTGTTTGTTTATCTGTTTGTCTGTTTTTCTTGCCATGCTATATTGCCCAGAGAAGGAGGAATACTGACAATGGTGACCCCTAGACCTTTCATCTAGCGCCACTAGCAACTCACAAAATGACCCATCCAGTGAAATACATCTGTACCTACAAGATGGGTGAATTTTGGACATTTTTGTTCCCCATCTTAAATAACTTGTGGTGAATTCTTGATTTTCCTCTAGTGCCACCATCAGGTCGAATACTTTGGTTTTTGACCAAACATCTGTGAAACTAACAGCATTGTCATCAGTTGAACTTTGTTTTTTTCTTTGTTTTCAGTGCAAATGTTAGCATGCTTACATGCTAAACTACATTTGTTAACACTGTAAACATTATCTACTAATCATCAGCATGTTAGCATTTTCATTGTGATAATATGTTAACTTAGCTTAAATAAGTGCATCCTCACAGCACCGCTAGCTAGAAGTATCACAACTGTCCCACTGTCTCTGCTACTCTCTACTATGTAAGTTAACAGAACAAAATGAATGTTTAACGCCACTAGAATACACCACTAAAAACCAAGCTACAAAACAGTCACTGCTTGTAGGCCTACATCATGGCTCCACTGTCTGTCCTCAGTGTGTTCCATGAAAATATTTCCATAAAAATATGGCTAAGTGCACACAGTTTCCCTTTGTCACTAGTGAGATAAGATGTTGGTGTTTGCATTTGGCACCAACGCTAATTTTGCTAGCAAAAAAAAAATAAGTGGCAAAAATATAAGTGTTTGGAACCAGCTGGGCATAGAAAGAAGTGGATGATGCAGCAAGAGTTGTTTGAGAAGTTTCTTGGGGCACGTTTAGATTTCTTTGCTGTGCTCCTGGGTTTCCATTGGAATCTATTCTACCTAAATACAAGCTAACTACAGCTGCCGTCCTTTGCTAACTTGTTTCGGTGTGGTGAGATTATGGTATGGTATTTTCTGTGCTCCTTTAAATATCCTATCTGAGCCTTGTTACCCTCCTCCCCTCTCTTTCTCTCGCTGGTCCCGGTCTTTGCTTGGGCATGTTGCTTGAGAAGGTCAGCACTGTCACTGTCTGACATGCTTGCTTGATGGCTACAGTGCGTTTCACAGGGGACACAGGACAACATGCTGCCACTGGTGTGCTGTCACGTTCAAGTGAGATACGGTGCTTCAATTTATAACCATTCCACAAACACTGCAGCCTCAGGCCTAAAATGAGCCTTGAAGGGCCTATGACTGGTGCCAAGCCATTCTCTCGATACACTTTGGTCTCAACAAAGTGTGACCAGGAAGCAACAAAGCAGACGGTGACAAACACAGAAGCGGAAGGACCAAGTGGACATCAGCTACAGCAAGAATGAGGTGAGTGTGGGTGGTAGAGAGAAAAAGGGGGGGGGAGGTCAGAGGTGAGGTTTCTCACATTGTTGGAGCGCAGAGAGACCCGCCCTCCACAGCGAGCGCAGAATTTGGTCTGGCAGTAGGAGCACAGGTGGCCGCAGCCGTCGGCAAACTTGGTCTTGCGGCAGATACCGCAGGTGGGCGCGTCGTCCTTCTGCTGGGTCTGCTGACGCCGCGTCTCAGCCCCGATGCGACGCACCTCCTGCTTGTAGCTCTCAAACTGCTGGTGCAGTGTTCTGGGAGGAGAGGAGAGAAAAGCGGATGATCGCCCATTACTGGCACATTATACATTCACAAGCTTTGGATACTTGATGAACTTCACCCTGCAGATCTTCCTGTCTAAATATCCTTACATTCATACAAAGCATCAACAGAAGAGGACGTGGTGGATTTTAGGAATAACTGAATAATATTTTGAATAAATAAATCTCACGGAATCAAATATGCAAGCGATATGCAAGCGCATGTTGGAGAACAACGCTTCAGTTCCAGCAAAGTAACTGGCAATTGGGGCACCGCTTGAAAGGTGCCTTTCAAAAAAAATGAAAAAATAAAAATCATCCACGCAATTAAATGAAACTTCAGCTCAGTTTTGCGCTCTGTGGCTCACAGCGATTCCCCTCCCTGCTCCTGCCGGGAAGCCTGGAAATAACCCGAGTGTGAATTGCAAATCAGGCCATGTGAAAACACCCACAATGTTGTCTCAACAGAACTGTCAAAGGAATACTGCATTAGCATACCGCGGCTCTCATATAGGGGACCCAGACAGACACTTTATTTCCCTCGCTGAGTGAGAGCGATGGAGGGGAAGGAGGTGGCTTCATTCACAACTTTGCACACCAATTTGCCTGCTTGTGCAAGCTGACAAACTCTGGTTAAGTCTCCAGCAGCACAGTCACATAATAGTTGTGTCTGTGAGTTTTTTGTCAAAAGAAACACAGCAAAACAATGCAGTGCCCTGGCATTCATAGTTCTGCGCATTCGCTGAAGTACAAAAGTGATAAATTCCTACTAAATCTGTTAATCTTAAAAAGAAATGTGTGTGTGGAAGGCCCACTGGTCAACGCCTTCTGCTCACTCATTAAGAGTTTAGAGCGAGTTAATCTGCAAATTCCTACAATATGGCTGTAATAGACCAGCTGATTCATTGAACGCTGTGAGACCCCAAAGTAATGTTCAAATTGCTTTTGTCCCCCAACAAACCCAAAGATAATCCTTTTACCCTGATGTTCAACTAGATCACCTGGGTCTATTGAAAGCAGACATGTCCTCCCGTCTGTCACACTCGCTGCTGGGTAGGAAACAGGCAGAAACAATGACACCTGATCTGCGGACAGCAGATTTCTGTGGTAGAAATAATCAAACAGAAAACAGTCCTCCACCATGACCCGTCCAAAGTCCAGAGACGATGCTGTGTCTTTACAGAAGACTTTTTGAGTTTGGTCTGTCAGTCTTGCAAAAACAAGTTGTCCACACGAAACATTGCAGAATTCCCTGTAAAAAATCTTTTAAAGTATGCCAAATAGAAACTTTCCAAGGCCAGGAAATGCGTCGACAGGAACCAGTAGTACATTGCTCTTCACTAGCTGTCTCTGGCTAGTGCTAGAGCGGAGACAGCAGACTGCTGCCACCCTACCGAGCTGGAACGCCAAGGTGACTGGTGGACTGGGATTTGGCCAATCAGCTGACACAGGGAACAGTTGGAACAGGGACAGCGATTTTGTGACGTGGGATGTTGAATGAAATGCAAGAAAAAATGCCATCGTAAGGAACATTGTTTTTCTAAAAACACACATTGATGTCAGGGTTAGAGGAAGACAGGGAAGTGGAATCCTGCAATGTAGGAATTTGAATTTCACGTGTATGTTTTCATTCAGACATATTTCAAGTAAGCTTTGATTTAGCTATTAGTCATAAATAATGATAATAAGTGGACATTGGAGTTGATGCAAACCTCAGCTAAACTGATCCGTACGTACTTTAAATGGAAAAAACAACATGACACAGCCACAGTAGCAACGTCATGAACGTGACCTCTGACCCCAAGAAGCTATCTATCCTGCCATTGGGAGTCCAGGGGGTGAGCCGAGCCCAGGCACCATGGGAACAGCTGTCAGAAACAGAGGGTGCACAGCAGGTTGTCATGGTAACGTGGTGGCGTCAAGCGATGGGTGTCAGCGGGTGTCAGCGCACCAGCTGTTCCTGTTCTTAGAGCCATGGTTTTATCAGTCTTTTCTACCGCTAACACACTTTCAGCAGACACGCACTGTTAAAGCAGCACAGGGAGACTTTTTTTAATATGAAAATATATCTGCGTTCTGTCGCCTAAATCACAAAGGAGATCTGTGGCAGTGAGGAGAGTCTCCTCACCTTTGACTGACAATCTCTAGATTTAGCATGAAATTCTAATGTAAGATCTGGACAACTTCCAGATCATATAATTACCTTTTAGGAAATGATAAAACACAAAAAAATCTCTTAAATGTTAGCATGTTAGTGCCATTCAGTGAAACCGGGACCCCACAACATTAGATATTTTATATTATGTTCACGTATACATTTATGTAAAGATACTTCCATGATTTCTGGATACTACCATAATGGAAACCTATGGTGGCTCACCTGGGGGCAGCTATAAGATGCTAAAATGAGCCACAGAGCGGAGGGGAAATGCAAAACCAGGTTACAATTCTCTGTGGGTTGATCACTATGAGCGACGCCTTCCATACAACACATATTCGTTGGACCCCGTGCTTATATAAAAGTGTTTGTTAATGCAGCTTTAAATCATAACAATTTAATTTGTGCTTCTTCCACTTCTTAGTCCAGACCCAACGACAAACACCACAACTCCAGTTTTTACTCCCAATTTCATAAGTGACAGGGTTGGCAATACATCATCCCCGATGTCAACGCCACAGAAGGTGTGATGGTAACATGCTCTCACAAACGGTGCAAAGACAAGTGGCAGGCTGACACATTATGAATGGTAGATGCCATAAATGCATACAGTATTCAGTGAAAGCGCTCTACTGTATAAAGAAGTGAGCACATACACAATACACAGCTGCAGTTTTCTCAGCACGTGCAATCTCTCTGTCACACATACACCATCCAACATTTAATATTCACACTCTATTAATAGACAATGTGACAGTCCAGATTCATGCCCTCTCAGCCAGCATACACTTCCCATATTCATTGCAACTTCCGCTTGAATGCACGTCATGATGAACAGTACCTTTATGTTAATCTTAATAACCTTGACTCAGCAGGGGGATACATGCAGTGACCTCAACCATATGGATGAAAAACGTAATCACTCTGTGAATACACAGGAAAAGATGTAACAACATGCTCTCTGTGCTCGCTCTGCTGTGTGTTCATCGATTACTGGCCTGAGCCGGGCTGCCTCCCCAGGGGTCAGCCAGCACGCCCAGGATCACAGGTGGCGAAGGGGCGCGAGCAAGTCAAGCCAGTGAGCGAGCAACCGTTCATGTTTGGCCAAGTGAGGGAAAGAGTGTGCGTTCATGTATGTAATTTGGCTAAGTGAGTGTGTGTGTGTTCATGTGTAGATTTGTCTGTGTGCGTGTTCATGTATTGGCTGTGTGTCTGGAGTGCCAGAGGTTCTTGTGTTCTTTTGTTTCTTTCTGGTTCTTGCTACTTGTGAATGTTCAATAAAATAAAATAATAAAAAATAGTTTTGATATTGGAAACAACACGTCTTTGACTTACATTGGTGAATGAATTTGTGTGCCCTTTATTGGGTTAGTGTTTGTCTAATATAGTGAATTTGAGTATTTCCCAGGGAGGTGGCGTAGTCAGGCTATATCCTTAAATATTACAATATAAGGTCTGCTCCTGCCATATGAGTGAGGTGCACACTTTGAATCGAGTCCAAATATGTGCACGTTATAAAGTGCGTGTGATTAAGCCCATGGGCCATGGCATCCAAATCTCACTCCAGGCAGGTACCCAAAGTTGGTAACCCTGGTTTTCAGGGAAAAAGCTCTGATAATCCTGTTGTATGACACCTGCCCAGCACCAAACAAAGAGAACAGGCAAAGCTAGTGACTAGCTGGTGAATATAGTGGCTAAAGAGACTAAGACAGAGCTATAACATGAACGAATATTGGACTTACATTAACTGGGTGGACAAAAACTCCAGTGCCACTAATGCTGCTCTGACATAAGCTAATCTCTAGGCTAACTGAGGAGAAACATACAAAGAGGGAAAAGCAGGTGATTTCTTGATACAACATTTGTAATCTAGACATAAGAAGACAAAACATGTAAATAAAACGGCTTTTGAGTTACCAATAGGTGTTAATGTCCTCTTTTAGCAAAGGTTAGCTATATTCTCATTGCCTCCAGCACTAAGGTAACATGCCCTGACCCAGACCAGCATTTCCACTGGACATGCAAAACAAGATATAATTTTCAGTACACTGCACATTACTGAAAAAAGTATCCTATTCACACTACTGTAGTGTGTTACTATCTGACACTGTTAGCATGTGGCTTTGGCAGACAGTGACCACAGGGGTCCGAGTGGTGTGAACCGGCTGGACTGTGGCTGTCTCCTCTCTCTGGGTCGGCCAGCAGGGACAGCCAGAGAGCCAGATGTTGGCAGGCCATGCTTTGGGCTTGTGGAAATGCGTGTGTGTGTGTGTGTCTCATCAGCTGATTCCTGGTGACGCGTCGCTAAAGATGCTTTCTTAGTTGGAAGAGACACAAGAAGTTAGATGTGGATTTTGTTGGCTGAAATGACGCCAACATATTTTATTAGCTGTGGCTAGCTTAGCGTAAGTTAATGCTAACACTAAAACTCTGTGAGTTGGTTGAAAACTCCATCACAGTAACTGAAGTTAAAAGCTAAAAAAACAGGCTAAAGCTACATACCCCTCAATGGGAAGCATCCTCACCAGCTGATGGTCGATGTAGAAGACATGAGAATAAAGGAGCAGCGTTGGTCATCTTAGTTAGCCTTTGTATTATAGAACAGTATTATTATTTTTTATTTATTCAACATAACCGGTGGATGGTTTGGAAGCTAACTATAGACAAAGATATTTGGATAAGCAACAGTACATTTATGCTTTAATATTTAATAAGATTTTGTTTCACTTTAAAAAATCAGAATTTGAGGATGAGGACTACGCAATGACTTTGGCAAACCTAACGCCTTCTAATGCATGATTGTGTTGTGTGTAAACTATTGATAATACCACCTTGGCAGGGTGGATGTTCCCGTCCTGAGGGGTATTCTTCCAATGGAACACATTAAATAATGTAGTTAGCTAATGACATGTGCCTTGTCTTCTGGTTCCAAAGGTTAGTCAGCAGGGCGTGCTACCAATCTCAGCCTACATTAAAGCAGATAAACACACTGTTAAATCCATTCCTTACATTTTTGCTCTTGTTTTTCAGATTTTGGAAAGACAAAAGCAAAACACAACATCCGCCAAACTTTTGAGATAACAAATATTGCAGCCTCAGACACACTGTTTCGACATGTGGTGCCCAGTTAGGGTTTCTACGCTCTGTTCAGGGGCAGGGTTTAGCAGACAGTGAATTGACACTAGCGGTTGTAACAAACTGGCATCTTTCAGAGGTTTGGAGCTTCTAGTTGAAAGAACAAAACAAGCATGGAAAAATAGTACCAGCACCCCATGACAGCACAATTGAAGGTGTTGAAGGAAAAACATCTGTGCTCCTGATGGAGCTAATGTCCAAGAAAACAACAGACATGTTGACACACGCTGTGAGGAGGAAGGAAAGGAGGAGTCAGGAGTGGAGGCGAAGTGATCAGAAGAGGTAAATGAAAGGGAGCAGACACAGTGGGGTAAAAAAGGAAACAGGATGAGCAGGTGAGGAGTGCGTACACACAATCCCAGAAGTCTTTCCATCTGAGAAACAGATGGATAGACAAACGGCTGTCTACAGGGAGTAGGAGGAGGAGGAGGAGGTGGTGGAAGGAGAACAAATGAAAAAGCAAAAGGATGAACAAAGAGAACAAGACAGAAACAAGCGTGGGCCAGAGACCAGCGGAGGAGAGAAGCCGATGCATCCGGAGCCACTCTATAAATACCACTTGAGAAGAGGAGTAGATGATGGAAAGAGGCTTTAGACAGGATGATGGAAAGTGGAAGGGGAGGAAGAAGAGGAGGAGAGATGGGGAAGAAATAGATAGATCTGCTCAGGAACACTGGTGATCACTTCAGAAATGCATTAGTAATTTATTGGAAATGAAGAATGAGTCAAAATAATCCTAAAACTCTTCATATTCCAGCTGGAGTATGGTGTGTGAAAGAAAGATAAAAGATAAGGGATGGGAAAGACAAGAGCAACAGATGGGTGCTTAACCAAATGCAAACATCTTCTTTGTGATCTTGTTTGCCTGCCATGATGTTATCCATGACGACTTTTACATACTTGGCTCCCTCCCCTGTCAAAAGGCTATAAAATGGTACCAGCGTCATAATGCTAGCTGAAATAAAGCACCCAGATGGCCCGTGTGTACTGTATCTATCTATAGGGCAGCAGTTTCTCGAACAGTCTGGTCAATCCTCCCTAACTTGATGGGGTTTGATTCCAAGCTGCCATTCCTTCCTGATCCAATGTTACAGCCACATCTACGCCGACTGCTGTAGTCACATAAACCTGCTGTGTTGGTACACAGCTTTAGGGAAACATTGTTCAATGAAACAAAATCTAAACTTCTGTGTTCTCCATCACTCATTTTTCATGAAGTTTTGGAAGAAAAGAGACCCTTTTACCACCAAAACCCTTTTCCCCCATACCAATCACTTATGTAAATGTATACCTGCAAAACAACAATCGCATGCTACAAAATAAAGGGTAGGCTAAGTTCTGTCTTTGATTATAAGATGACGACTTTAGTGTCAAACTAAACTCAACGGAACTTACATTTTCACAGTGTTTCCTCAATTCTTTACCACCTGCGCTTCTGTTTAGGGATAGTGCAGTTAGTTAGTTTTATTTGTTTCACCTTTAATATGGCGATGCGGATAAGGCAAGGGGTACAGGGGTCAGAATTGGATCGAACCTCTTAGTTACTCTCATAGTTAACCCAGCAATCTGAAATCTTCTGGTGTGGAGTTATACTTCTCCTTTTCCCCTGAGCCCCTATTTTCCCAATGTTTCCATAAAATCCCCTTTTGTGTATTCACAGTCAAATTAATGTAGCCACGCTAGCGGCGAGGCTCTAACGGTGACAATGTTGGTAAGCCGGCTGGTCCGTGGCTTTGGTCTAGACTGAAATATTTCTTCAACTAGTGAATGAATTATCATGAAATTTGGCACAGATGTTCTTGCCCCCCCTCAGGATGAATTGTAGGAACTTGGTTGATCATGCACCAAAACCAGGTCAAAGTTTCAGCTTATGCAGTACTGTAGCTTAGGACCAAATACCTACTACCGACATTCCCATCAGCCTCAGCTGTACTTTGTGGTTTAGTGTTAATTAGCAAATGTTACCATGCTAACACGCTACACTACAATGGTGAGAATGGTAAGAATCACCTGCTAAACGTTAGCATTTTATAATTGTCACTGTGAGCATGTTAGCATGCTGATGTTAGCATTTAGCTCAAATGCCACCGTGTGGATCATGCTGTACATATTTCCACGGAAATACACTGAGTCCTTTAGCTACATAGCTTTAGCCTGTCAGACTAAGAAGGCTCTCCCATGGCCAGTGCTTAGATGTTGATAACTCTTTTTATTGATGCTGTGAGTGTTTTACCCATATTTATGGAGCAGAGTGCTTTTTTGGCATGGACTCCCGGTGTGTATGTGTGTATATCTGTGTGTCTATCACTCTATCACTCTCCCCCTCTCCTCCTTGTGCATTTTTCTTTCTTTTCCATTTATATCCCTCTAACTCTTCCCCCATTTCCTTTATTTCTTTCCCTCTCATACCTCACTGATATCTCATATCTTCAGCACTGTATATTGGATTGCACTCTGTCAAAGCCTCGTAATTGATATGAATGGTCTCTTCCACGTCACTATATATACTTCGCACTGTTCTCCTCTCTATTTTTTTTTCTCTCTTAAAGACTGAGACACACACACATACACAAATCAAATCTAGCGAACAAAGCCTTTGACCTCACAGCCTTCTGGGTGAAGTATAAGCCACAACTCTAGTTGATGGAGTAGTTATGGGCAGCCTCTAATCCCCTCACTCTATCCCAGCAGCCTTAGCTAGCAGCCCACCCCTCTGTTGCCTCCTCCTCATAATTTTCTGTGGGCCCCACCAGTCTCCACACATTATGTGCTAAAGGAATTGTTAGTGTTGCAAAAGATCCACAGCTAATGTTGTGGTTAATTTATGTCCAAAATGTATGTGCAGAATTCATGTTTAGCAATTGTTTTGTTCCTGCAGGAGAGGAGTAAATAAGGCAAGTCTATACTTCTCTATAGCATGCTGAGAAAACATCTATACTACAACACTATAAATGCACGTGTTACCAGTCAAGTCATGCACACATACGACATTCAGTCTGCAGTTGTATCTGAATGGAATTTAGGTACTACGTCCCAGATTAAGCCTGTTAACCATAACTGAGACACATTGTATTAGGACATGTAGACCGTGACATCACTGTTGTGTGGTTACAGTTGCAGGAGAGTAATTTTGACCACGCCCATCACTGATGGTGTGATGCTCAAAGGTGCAACAGACCACTGCTTCCAGCCTGCTTTTATGTTACTTTTTAAAAGTTTCTTTTTTAAATCAATCACCTTTCTACGTGTTTTAAATTACTTCACATGACAGGGGAATGCACTGCGCATGTTATCTCCATCTTATAAGATCTAACAGATAGCATTGCTGTGGTATAGTCAATTATACAGTTAGATGATTATAATGAAGCTGTTTATACAGTATTTGATGATAAAGTGTATGGTTGACATGATGTTTGTCCATGTAGAAGGAAATAATAATGCACAATGAGCATTCCCAACATAAAGAGGACAACTCTGTTTCATGTCATGGTGTTCTCTTATATCTCGTTAAAGTCCATCATTATCTATATCAGATCCTTTCAGAGTGCACTGGCATTCTTCTATCATGACAGCTTAAAGAAAACAGGGAAGAATGTTTAAATTCTTTTCATTTTGATTGTCTTCAATTTAACCCACGGTTAGGTTGACTAGTAAGGTGAAGGGAAAATGTTAGTGGAGAAACATAATGAATGGAGATACTTTCATACTGGAGGCTCGTGGTGGACCAACGCCTTATTAAAGCATAGTTTCCCATTTTTTAAAGTCTATCTTAATACACTGCTCACATCCCCATATGTACATTTAAATAGTTTTTCACACAATTGTTCCTCCTCTCCATACTGGCTCTGAAGAGATTCTTTAACAAAGCAATTTAAATGTAAGTGAAGGGGGACACACTCCACAGTTCTGTGTAAAAATTCATTCAAAAGTTCAGCAAACGCCCATATGAGCAGTCTGAGTTAAACAAATCCAAAGTTATGTGTTTTTTAGCAAAGAAATTACATTATCAAGCTACTAATAATGCTTCAAATACTAATGCTAAGTTTTCTCCTTCAAAAAGATGCTCACCAACTAGAGAAACAGAAAACTAAAAGTACATTTAAATGAAGGTTTATGAGCACTGACAGGTGAAGTGAAGAACATTGATTATCATTGGTTTATGAGGCAGCAAGTGAACATTTTGTCCTCGAATTTGAGGTGTTGACAAATGGGCAAGCGGCATGATGTGAGTGACTTTGACATGTACCAAGCTGTGATGGCTAGACAACTGGGTCAGAGCATCTCCAACACTGCAGCTCTTGTGAGGTGTTCCCGGTCTGCAGTGGTCAGTACCATCCAAAAGTGGTCCAAGGAAGGAAAACCACTGCACCGGCCACATGGTCATTGATGGCTCATTTCTGCGCGTGGGGAGCGAAGGCTGGCCCGTGTGGTCCGATCCAACAGAAGAGCTTCTGTAGCTCAAACTGCTGAAAAACTGAATGCTGGTTCTGCTAGAAAGGTGTCAGAACACACAGAGCATCACAGTTTGTTGCATATGGGGTCTGGTCAGGGTGCCATGCTATCATCATGTTATGGCTGATCGGTGGATAAATACAGTATGTTATGCTCACATATAAACCAGGATTGGATCACACAGAATCTTGCCTTTCTTTTCCACTTTTGAGGAATCAAAACAGCCTGATGGTGTTTGTCTTGTGCTTTCTGGGGGTGCTGGGGGGTGCAAATCCCTCTCTTACACACAAACACACACAGCCATATACTATAGACACAATTAAACTCTTTAAACTCTCCACAGTGTTATTTAACATGTATTTATATAAGCATGTTGAGACACTTTTTGAGCAGCGGCTGAAGTTACCGGAGGGTACAAATTTGAGTCACTTCTTCTGACCACAAACACAGACAGTGATGGAAGGAGAGAGGGAGAGAGATGCTGAGAGCCTGGTCAGCCCAAGTAGAATGCATTCTCATTAAACATTAATGCTGGGGAGGTCTGGGAGCACTGAAGAGGCTACTCACCGACGCTCACTCAGGTCTCTCACTTTCTCTCTCTCTCTCTCAACACACTCAGAGTCCCACCCAGCCACACACTGTGAGCCGCCACCTCCTCCCATCCTCTGTGTATGTGAAAGTCCACATCCTGGTTCCCTGTCACATTTGGTCCCCTATGTCTTTGCAACTGGAGCTAATGATTCACCCGACCACGCCAGCTGTATCAACGCACAAACACAAGGCTGTTTCCCAAATCGCACAAGATAGCACAAGTCCAAAGATAGCTCAGAGGTTCACTTGTATTCTTTTAGGCGAGAGGGGGAAAACAAGAGCAGTTTTAGAATAAGCAGGTATGACTTTATTATATGATGTCTAACATATGTCCACTGCACGGCAAAAAGCACGTGGACAGATCACTGAGGTCTTCTTTAATGAGGTCAGGACAGGGCTCTGTGCAGGGCAGTCAAGTTCTCCCACACCAAACCGGGATGCCATCTCTTAATGGTCCTGGCCGCCATGGTTTCCTAATGTTTGGGAACCGCTGGTCTAAACAGCCCCACCCTGTTCTGGATTCCATTTATCCAGGTGTTGCAAACACACCCAACTGCCTTTGAGCTGTTATAATTAAGAGCAAAGTGGGTAGAGCCAATCCAGCATACACGGAATGCACAGACACACACATATGGAGCACATGGATTCACGCTCGCTCCAGCTGCTTGGAGATAAAGTGGAGGCTGGCTGAAAAGCAACAGGACAAACTGTACAGCGACAAAGGCATTCTGTCTTTGCAAGAACGTACTTTCCCTCTGTTAGCTTTCATCCACAGACACCATCTGGGTTTGTGGTGCTTTTTGTGTGCAGCTTCTCATAAGTGCTTCTCAGAGAGCAGTGCACAATGCTCTCAGACACACTGTGTAGATACTGTGTGTGTGTGTGTGTGTGTGTGTGTGTGTGTGTGTGAGAAAGTGGGTACTGTGGATTTTGAGTGTGTGTGAGCACATGTGTGCAAGAAGGAGTATATGTGCTTGTATGAGTACATGTGTTGTTTTACCTATGTAAAATGGGAATGAACATACAGTACACATTCTATCTCATTTAGATTCAATTATATGATCAAATACACACACACATACACACGCACACACACACATATCTGCACACAGTGAACTGAATAGTTAAATATTTCAGGAACTGCTTCCAAGTGTGTACTATTTTCAGACCTGATCCATAATTCAACATTAGCATTTTTCTTGCAGAAACCTTGAAACTCTTGAGTCTGCTCAGGGAAATGTTTCTCTTTAGCTCAGCTTAAAAATACCAATCTGGCTTTAGTGTGAATATTTCTCTTTCTTTTTTTACTCCAGGGACAAAATGTGGTAACTTGACATCGTGCTAGCTGCTACTGGTTCCAGCTAACCACAGTGCAAACAAGCTAATCCTAGCAAGAAGAAGGATACCTATTTTAAACAGGATTGAAATCATACAAAAGTCTTAGGAACAATGTAAAAAAACAAAAGTGAAGCAACAGGTACAATAGACAGAATATGGTAAAAACAATAAGGAGCATTTATAAGAGTTTGGTACTTGGTACTATTTAGTCTGAGAGTTTGTTCTAGCACAATCAATACAACCTTGCTATGAAACACATTGTAGATCTATTAACGCAACACTTTATGAGCTTGAAAACATAATTTTTCATTCTATAAAGGTGAACCGACCGTGAGTGAAGTGACATTTGTATTTAACATGTGACAATATAAATGCGTCTACGGCTTTTAGGTGTAGATCTACAAACGGAACTCAGCTTAGCCAAGTTTATATTTGCGGAATGAATGAAGTTGATGCTGACGCTTCTTTTTAAATGAGGGGAAAAGGGAATACATGCCTTTCTGAGAATATGATTAATACTTGTGTGTACTGGTGGTCACCAATTGGAGCTGTGCCCACCATTTTGTGTCACTACATCACTATAAACTGTAAATATGTCAATGAAATGCAGCAATAAAGGAAAAGTTTGATAACATCTAAAAACAAAGACCTGTCTTCAACAAGCATACTAGACATTTTCAAGTCATTTCTCATTTTCACAAAGCAAACTAGATTGTGAATGTCTGAATGTTTGATGGAACTCTCAAATCCCGCCATGCATATATGAGAAAGATCCAGAAATCATCAACTCTGTTCAGTCCAGCCTCAAACAAGGCCCAAAGAAATGTGGTTAACATGTCATCAACACAGAATAAAATGGTGCTACGCTGCTTTCTATCCCTGAAACCCTCATGTTACACTTCTGGCCACAGCCTAATCTGTGACGTCTCTCAAAACAGCTTCCTTGTGTAAAAAAAACAAAAAAACAATGAGCTAAGAGACGGTAAAATGCTCCATGGAGCTGAGAGGAGCTGCAGAGTGAGAAGTGATAATTCTCTGTGGGCTCACTTCTGTGGGCAACTCCTTCCACATTACTGCAAGTCCTTTGATTCATTGCTGATATAAAAAATATTAATTAGTGCAGCTTTAAGGGCTTTAACTACCCTTTAAAGTCCCACATTCAAACAGAAAAGTCAAGCTGTTTCTCCTTTAAATGAAAGCCCAGTCTTGACCTTCACCACCAAGCTACAATTGACCTCTTGGTTGACAGTAGCAGCCGCATCAAACAGCAGATCGGGGCTTCGCTGCCCTCTGGATACACCCTGCAGCCTGCAATCCTGGGGAGCCTGCTGAAGAGATTAGCTGTGTGTGTGTGTGTTTGGGACCCCTTACAGAAGCTCTTCCTATTCTTTCTGTCTCCCCCTTTTCTCTCTCTTTCCACCGCTCTAATCCTTAAAACCTCTAAATCCTCCCTCCCCTCCCTCTGTGACCCGGGTCCTGGTTTATTCCTCCGTCCATCTGGTGAGAAGGAACAAACTCCAGCCAATCAGCACCTTGCACTGTGCCACAGCTCAGAAAAGTGTTAAAGAATCTGATAAATGTTGCTAAAAATAATACTAAAGACAGATGTGAGTTCCGGTAAATTCAAGGCGTACTTCTACTGACAGCGTTTACTTGTACTTGAGCTCTGTCTCCACTGACCACACCCACCAACGTTACTGTAAGGCTCGTGTTGTGCAAACACAAACGTCTGAAACGTGTACAGCCTCTCTGCTGAGTGCATCAATATTTTACACGTCATTTCTATATTTACATTTTGGAAACCTCAAAAGCTCCCAGAGGTGGACGGGAACTTGGAGAGAAAAGATTTCCTGTCGCGCCAGCCGGAGCGTTTGGAAAGCGTCACAGCGTCAGAGAACATGGTCACTGCAGCCTTCAGCATTTCGCTCACTCCCCACAGCACGACGGATTAGGGAGTCAATGGAGGTTTAGCAAGTCAATGGAGGGAGTCTCTGAGGTCTATAGTGTGTTAGACGTGGACAAAGTGTGCGCTGGCGCTTGTGAATCAGTGAAGGAAAAAGCTCAGGTGCTGACTTCTCGCAGCCTGACCAGAGCCAGTTACTAGCCCAGAACCAGGTGTTCTGGCTCAGCAACAGATCGGGACGCTGCAGGTTCTCTCACGCTGGAGGTTAAAGGCATGACAGATAAAGTCCGGTATCAGTATAACCTTATCAGTGCCAGCTGCTCAGGTCTCAGGCGAAGCTGCAGCCAGATTGGACGGTGCTGACCAGGTGAACAGTCTCGACGTAAGGTACAGAATGTTCTTTTTGGATGGGGATTTTCACTGCTGCGGGAAAAGCACCGTTGGCTGTCGCTTGTGTCCACCTCAGCCAGCGAAGATGAACGTGTTCTATAGGTTCCATAGATAGAGACGTTGCTTTGAGTAATACTGCCTACAAGAACATATGGTGTCAAAGCACATATTTTGGCTATAGCAAAAATATACAGGAATGAATTAAGATCTGGTTAAAACAATGTCAATAGAACAGGAATGGATAAACCAGTGTATTTGTAGAGAGTAGGGTTAACAATTTTGGTATCTTTAGTGGCATGTCTGGAATTTAGGAGCCTGACAACGAGACCGAATTGCCATCTCATTTCACTTTTGACTTTCATTCGACCCAAACGATGTGTTCAATGTTCTTTTTTCTGTTGGACACGGAAGCTGTGGTGGTGGTTGCGAGGCGCAGCTAGCATTTTTCACGACACTTGAAAGAATAGGGCAGTTTAAGGTGTAAGTGTATCTATCTATATGTAGGAAGATGAAGTCCCTACAAAGCTCTAATTGGTCTAAACCGACATGAATAGCTGACACTCAGCACAACGTCAGACCTTTTCGAATTACTGAACCACTTGCTGTGACCAGCGACTCGCGCCTTGTTGACTAAAGACCATTTGTGTGACGGCAAAAAGACAACACAGACAAACTTCTGTATGTGACAACAATGTTAATCCAGTGGCTCTGGACCGAATGATGCCTTTTATATGAAGCTCTCTATCTATAATTCAAGGGATTGAGGTGATCTGTCGAGGACTTTATACCATGGTTGCTTCTTTCTTCCTTTAAAAACAGAAAAATAAATATACAGTCCATTAACCATAAGCCATACGCTACAGAGGTGTCATGTATGCTCATGCTGCTGCTCGTACCTTTAATCCACTGGAGGCCATTAACTACAGTGAAGATCAATGAAAGCGTTGGATGGTTGTCACTGACGTCCAGAAGGCACCCGCATGTTTTTATTTACAAGTCATTGGTAATAATGAAACAAAATGGCCCAAGTGTCCGTCTCTTCTTCTCTTCCCTGACTCGTTTACTCTTCCCCGTACAGGCCAACAAATACGCTTCAATTTCCGCCCTTTGACTTTATTTGTTTTACTTAACTCTTCACTTTTACATGCTAAAACTATACTCTGTTGTATTTTCAGTCGGAGGACTTTTTTTGGAAGCATATGCTCGCTGGTATATGTCAGCAACACATATATAAGCAGGTAATGACTACGAATAAAAAACTGTACTGTGAAATACAGCAGATTAATAAACACTTAAAGATCTGCTTACTACTGCATTACAGTGTGTTATAAACCATTTATTAACGTTTTTGTATCGTGTATAAAAGCTAAATAGGGGGACTTAAAGTAAAGTGGTACCATTTGCATTGCTATCATCATATCCATTCGGCATCTTACATAATAATCTTGCAGAGATACTGTGGCAAACATTAGACCGCCTCACCACTGCTCACTCTTTCCATATATTCCTCTCAAATCCCATTCCTCCTTTGTCCGTGGCGTGCTGGTCCCATCAATGATTAGCCAGATGATGAAGCCATTATTGACTGAACCTGAGCCTGTGCCTCATGGAACATTAAATACATCACTTCCTCTCAAGGGGCCCCCCGGCGCTGCGCTCACCCCCCTGTTTCCCTTCAGGCTGCAGTCAGGAAATGAAAACAGCCATTTAGAATGGGAGCGAGCCAGAGTGCTGTAGGATGCTGCACGCCTGCTGCTTCCGCATCCTTCATTAGTAACAGGGCCCCTCGCATGTTTCAGCGCAGGTGTCAATGCAGGCTGCAGGCTCGCGGTGGGCCACACTGCCATTGCTTGTGGTGGATCTCATAGTCTCATACATCTCATAGTGCGTCTGTGCAGACTGTAAGTTTAAAGTGACCTATAGCTAGCTCCCGTCATTTTCCCATAATGCTCCTTTAGTGGCTTACACTTTCTATATAGTCTATAGCAACCACGGTTATTCTTATTCGTTCGCAGCTCAGACCCTTCATATTTGGCGATGGATTGGCATTTGATCAATATACAGAGAGTTTTCAAAGGGTCTCTCTTCTCATCTGTAACGTGTCCGGTTCAGGCCTGCTGAGATTCCCAACCACACCCCATCTTTTCCTCTCCACCGAGGGGAGCACACACACACACACACACACACACACACCGCCTCACCAGCGTCCGTCTGTCGGGCTTATAAAACGGTTTGTGTCGCTCCAGGCCTATGAGATATAATGTCATTGTTATTCTCATTATTGTCAAAGCGATCCTTTTCTCTCTCTCACACACACACACACACACACACACACACACAATTCACTCCGCGGCCGCAAAGAAGTCTACACCCATATTGCCGCTCCAGCGCGCGTAAAAGAGCGGCGCTGGAGGCGTAAGCTGAGGGACGGGGTGCAGTCCCCATTGATGAAAACGAGTGGGTGAAGGCTGGATAATGCTATGATTCATCACCCCTCCTCCCATTCACCCCTCCCAACTCTATCCCCCCCCACCACATCCTCCACCAGCGCTGTCACACCCCGTCCTCATGGCCCGATCTACACCTGTAAAGCGTTTGACCCTGTTTCGGGTCACCTCCATTGACTGTGTCGGTACATTGGGCTCATTTTATTGATTCATTCCAGCAGCATCGCGCCTCAGACGGCTGCCGGCTGTGTTTGTAACGATGCTGACTTCCTCCAGGAACACATCCGACGCTGTTACTGATCTACTCTGCCTTCATATTGCTGGCTTCGTTTTGGGGAACACGCCGCCAACGTCTTCAGGGCGAAGCTACCGGCGCAAGGTGACGGCCGAGCGGATCCAGCGGTCACCGGCTGTGATGCGGCGACGGTCAGTGGTGACGCTGTGGCTGTAACGGGCAGCCCGGTGTACATGTTTCGGGTTGCTGTGCGTTACGCGTTGTAACTTCCGCAGAAAATTAGAAATGTTGCCCTTACTTTAGCATGGCTTGCTCTTTCTCCTCCTCGTCCTTTTGCCGAGCCATCACTGCCATGATGATCTTCCGCTCCTCGTCGGTGAGATGGCTGAGGTCTGGCAGATCCGGCATGGATGGCGGCACTGTGGGTGGGTGAGGGCCACCCTGGGGCCCCGCCGAGGCGGACATCTTTTCCACCACCACCGCCACCACCCCACCGCCTCCTCCTCCTCCTCCTCCTCCTCCTCCTCCTCGGCGAGTCGTTTCGGCTGACAGGTTCCTCGGAGCGTTTCCGAGCCACACCTCACGACATGGTCCGCGGGCAGGTTGGCAGCGGCAGCTCTGGCGAATAGTACAAGCCGCTCATGGTTGCAGGCACCTCGGCTGTGCTTTTGTTTGTCCTCGCTGGGTGTTTCTCCCTCCACACTCTCGTTGTCGTTACCCCCCACCCCCCACCTGCCCGCCTCTCCCCTCCACCGCCAGGATTCACGGGGAGCCCATCTCCGTTTTTCACGCCGGGAGTTGAGTCGAGCTGAGGGGGGGGGGGCTGGATCACTGTGTTACCTCCGTGATCCGACTGGAGTTGGATGTAGGGCGGAGTGTGTCTTCTTCCCCCTCGCTCTCTGCCTCTCTCTCTCTTTCTCTCTCTCTCTCTCTCTCTCTCTCTCCCTCGCTCTCTCCCTCTCTCTCTCTCTGCCCCTCTCTCTCTCTCTCCCTCGCTCTCTCTCTCTCCCTCTCTCTCTCTTTCTCTCTCTCTCTCTCTGCCTCTCTCTCTCTCTGCCTCTCTCTCTTTCTCTCTCTCTCTCCCTCTCTCTC